>JARYGA010001967.1:0-60931 GCA_030545235.1 Helianthus tuberosus
ATAGGCCCGATAAACTTGCTGGATGATTATGTGTTGTGTATGCTAAGTGTTAGTTATGTGTAGATTATACGTGAATACTTGTACCCCAACTTGACCTGTATTGGTGACCATGCTAGGACGTGGTGACCTACGTGATTGACCAAGTAAATAATCTACCGAGCAACCCAAGGTGAGTTCACAACTAATAAAGCATGCGTTCCCGGTGGTTGGGAAACGAAAACTTAAGCAACGCTATTCCCTCGTAAGGGATACAAACCTACTTCTCTCCCCTTAAACGGGACTTTTAGTTAATTACTGTTTATACTGGATGCAACAAGCAACACTAAACAAAACTCTATCACTCAAGTCCTCACTTCTTAATACCGATTAGTCGCCGGGGTCAGGCGAACGGGTTATTAGTTGATAGCGCTATTTAGGTCTCACCAACCTCACACCGTGCCCGCGTATGGGATCGGGCGTGAACTAATGTACTCTGGCAACCGTCAATGATGATAGAACATTGACAAACGGGGCACTCTACGGAAACGTACGGATGAATAGTATTCGGTATTGTAAAAACAGTTTAGTCGCTTACTTGTGGGGTAGCTCCCCATCGCATGTGTAAACGGATAAATTAACTGGTAAAACAAGTTTTTGGAAATTAAAACTGGACAACTCGTGAACTCGCCAACAATCTTTGTTGATACCCTACTGCATGCTTTGCAGGTACCCAGTGACTCAGGAGCTTGCAGCTTGGGAAGTGTAGTGGTCGCCTAACCCGCATGTTGGGTTCTAATTAATTTGAACTATGAACTTTGTTTAAACTATTTTACCTATGCTTCCGCTACTTACTTAACAGTTATTTGAACCTAAACATTCGAACTTTAAACTATGGTGTTTACCAACCATTATGGCTGGTGATCATTCTTACTATTATCCAATGCTCAGTATAATTGGTGGCTGGATCCTGGTCAGTCACTCCTCCAAGCGGTAGTACTCCGCATGTGGATTTTGGGGGTGTGACAAGATAGTGGTGAGCACAGGGCGTATACTGATAGGTTTGAGGAGCTGAGTCTGCTTTGCCCTACAATGGTTACCCCACTTGACATAGCTATCGAAAGGTACATCGACGGCCTACCTGACTCGGTACAAGACATCCTTACTGGTAGTAACCCTGCCACACTCCGTCAGGCGATCGAGTTATCAGCGACATTGACTGAGTCGCAGATTCGGAAGAACAAGTTACACAGGAAGGGTGACAAGGGCAAGAAACAGTCAGCTGACAAGGAGGATAGCAAGAAAGGCCAAAACAAGAAGGGTAAGGAAGGTGAGACGTCAAAGAAATCAAAGAAGCGAAAGGGTGCCCAAAATTTTGCTGTTACAGCACAGACTGCTCAGAACCCGCGGAACCAACCAGCTCAGCCACCTGCAAAGAAAGCATATGCCGGTACCGCACCTTATTGTGCACGCTGCAACGGTCATCACGCAGTACAACAAGCTTGCTGGCAATGCACGACGTGTGGTAAACTTGGGCATTTGGCCAAGATTTGTCGTTTGGGACAAAATCAGGCTGCTCAGGTTCAAGCTCCGGTTCAAGGGAATGCTGCGAGATTTCCACTGGGTTCATGTTTCAACTGCGGAGAGATTGGTCACTTCCGCCACAACTGCCCGAGACTGGTGAATGCAAATGCTAACGCAAACCCAAATGCGAATGTCAACGTCAATGTGAATCCAGCACGTGGTCGAGTGTTTAACATCAATGAGGCACTCAATGATGAAGGAGTGAACAATTAGTATTTTGTTTTTCCTCTGGTTGGTATCTTGTAACATTTAAAAACAATGCGGTTGTTATATAAATAAAAATTTGTGGTTTTATTTTCTAACTAACGCAATTGTATGAATGTTTGATTCAACCTTGTGATGTCAACACAAAGACAAAACTACTCGTGTGGTTCTGTCATTTTTACGATCACTTGAGATCTCCCTAAGAACCTCAAACACTGGTTTCTTTTAAATCTAAAGTATTTTATCGTCTTGCACCGTTCGAGATGCAAGAATTATCAAAACAGCTTCAAGAGTTGTCTGATAAAGGATTCATCCGTCCGAACTTTTCGCCTTGGAGAAACTCCTGTTCTCCTTGTGAAAAGAAAAAAAATGGATCTTTTCGAATGTATATCGATTAACGTAAGCCTAGTAAGCTTACCATCAAGAATCGATATCCCCCTACCTTAAATCAACGATTTCTCCGATCAACTGCATAGCGTTCATGCTTTTCCAAGATCGATTTGCGTTTTGGGTATCATCAACTTTGTATTCTCGAAGAAGATATTCCCAAAACGGTTTTCTGCATGAAGTATGGCCATTACGAGTTTACAGTCATGCCTTTTAGGTTGACAAATACTCCAGCCATCTTCAAGAACTTAATAAATAGAGTCTGCAAGCCTTATTTGGATCAGATCGTCATTGTTATTATTTATGACATCTTGATCTATTCATGTCCTGAGCCGATCACGATCAACACCTTCGTTGACATCGGAGCCCTGATTGAATTCCTTGTACACTTTAAAATGTACAAAACAACTCAACTAGGACAACCCGAATTCCTTTTAAGATCTTCCTATCTTCATAGTTAGATTCTTGAAAATATTTAAAGTGCCAAAGGAAATCCACGGATTGGGTTTCTGGTATGCTTTAAATACCCGTGTCCAAAGATAACAAATTATAGGTCAAATTGAACGATTATGCGATTGAACGAGTATGCAATTATGTGTTTATGTGTTCTCCTCTATGATTTTTGTGTGATCCGATTTTTCAAATCCTCATAGAATCTTTCATGTTTTCATATGAGGGATTCATAGTAGGATATTCAAAAGGTACTACCTTAAATCCTTATGGGCTTCTACCTGGTAGTTAAGACCCTTGGGTTATATAGTACCATTCCATGATTCGATAAGAGACCCTTTAGTGGTCTAGTCAAAAAGATTGATTCACAATTTGGTTAAAGAACGACATCTAGTGATGTAGCTGAACAGACTCCTTGATAGTCTATTTAGATCATTTATTGATTTAATTAAAAGGACTCTATGGCGGTCTAGTTACACTCATCACAGGATTGTTCATTTGGTTTTCCCCTACACATTATAAAATAGACTGCGTAAACTGTGCAAGGAATTGTCTAATTATGGACGCGTACATAATTATGAAATTTAGTGCATAGGAACCCAGTAAGATTTATTATGTGTAAGAACCGATAGTGACAACAATAACGAAATGAGAACGATGTAATGGAGGTACGGTGGACGCACCAATGACGCTTCATATACTTGTATATAAGTATCCCTCTTACATTGCAATCATGATGTTATTAAAGTTACTAGAAATCCTAGCTAAAACTAAGGTGTTTGTTGGAAGGCTTGGGGTATACAAGCTTGAGGTCTTCTACACTTGGAGGCAACCGTTCAAGAAGCATCACCTTCTTCATATCTATTACTCCTTGTACTTCAAGAAGGTAGTTTTCTAAACATCCTATGGTTGTGTTTGATAGTATACATCTCATATATGGATCCGGGTTTTGGGATTTTGCATATAAATGGTTTTATATCTTATAAAAGTAACATGTTTTAAACTTATTTTTCGCTGCGTTTTTATTTCATATGGATGAAATTGCTTTAATAAACATGTTAAAATCTCATCAATGGCATCTAGAGCCGCTTATATGAGTGCATGCTTCAATAGACTTAAAATTTTCGGGTTTCGGGTTTGGTGAAAACCCTATGGCCGAAATTTTAAGTATGGTTATCCCTTTGTTTTTCAAGATTATATTCTTACATGCATAAATGAATCTTGAAAAATTATTTCATATGGATGATTTGTTTGTTTGGACAAAACTAACCTTTTCGGTTTTTTGGACATAGCCGAAAATGGTTATTAAAAGGGAACCATTTTTTATGCTTCTTGAAATTAATATAAATATATATTTGGATATATATTTTGGTGCATATAACCTAGCCATGACCTTGTGTTGAATAATTGTGTTGTGATTTATTTATTAATTATTCAATGGGTTGTAATAATTATTAATTTTGTTCTTCCATTTGTAAAGTTATGTAATTTATTTATTTTCATTTGGTATGTAAAATAAATAGATTAGGTGCATTTTATTTTACTAGAAAAATGTATTAGGATATATTTTGTAAAAGAAGATGCACACAAAAATGCGGTTTTGGTTTTTGCCAATTTCGGGCATAAAGGACTTCATAGTTCTAAACGGGATTTTAGCCCGAAAACCAAAACACATTTTCGGAGCCCAAAGGAGTTTGGAGCTGAATTAAAGTACATTTTGGAAGCTCAAAGAAAGTGGAGAAATCACAACACAAAAGGAAGACTTGAAGCATTTGGATGCGGGATCAAGTGGGAGTTCAACGACACAATACTTGTGTCATTTTTCACCTTTTAGGAAGGACCTTTTGGCACACTTGTTTCGGCTAACAAGTGTTGTCAAAATAGTTGGCTATGGTTATGCACCTATTGTTATATGTGTTGTGCTTGTGTGGTTGCTTATTTATATTGTTTTGATGATATTTGGATATGCATGCTTAACAAACTAATAATCAACAACAAGCGTAAAATTGGTTCTTTACAAGATCATTAAAATTGGTTAATAAAAGGTTATTAAAAATTAATGATTTTATAATAAAATGGGTTTTATTAGAAAGAACCTTGAAAATTGTTTTTCACTAAAGTACCAAGGATTTGAATGCATGCAAATATATGGTACATAAAGTTTTCTAAACTAGAATTTTGAAAACTCAAAATCCCTTTTATAAAACAAGTCAAACACCATCCTTTTATACAACACTCGAATCTCTTGGGAACTCTTTTGTGGGATAAAGGTCACCTAACCACATTTGAGGGAACTTGTATATTCGAGGTGGGTTTACCATGTTTGTGGGATAAAGGTCACCTAACCACTTATGTGTATAAACTCACACGTGTGTGTAAATTGGACGACTTGATTTGGAAACCATGAACTTAGGGTCACCGAAGCATGGAGAACAAAAGGTGTTGATGGGATTAAACATGCCAACTAAATATAAAGATGTTTAACCGATCCCATATGACTAGAAGTTGCAAAAAGTTGCAATTGTCAAACGTTGACTACCTTGTTAATTTAAATAGAGGGATAAAGGTCACCTAACCAATATTTAAATGTAACGTTGGATTCTAGATTTTAATTATTAATTGTCTATGAGACATAAAAGGGTATTAATGATTAAAATATAATAATATCGAAAATACTAAAATTGAACCTTGTTAAATTTTGTAGATGGCCGCTAGCAATATTACCCAAACCGTCCGTAACCTATCACTAATAAACGATCCTAATCCCGATGAACATCTTATGGAAGATAAGGATGCCTATAACGATTGGATTAAGTATATCGAGGATACTACGCAAGCCTCTTGCCTCATGTTAGGAATTATGATTCCCGAGATTCAAAAGGATTTTTGAACATCATGAGCATACGACATGATTAACCAATTGTAGGAAATGTTCCTAAGGGTAGAACGCTTCGAAACGGTTCGAGCACTTTATGCATGTCGAATGGAGGAAACCCAATCGGACTCATCTTATGTATTTAAGATGAAAAGCCACATTGATCACCTCGAAAGGCTCAATATGGATAAAAGGGTTTTATCCATTCTAACGATCGATGAGGCTGGCAACAAGAAAGGACATCACCCCGACACCAAAGCAAATGTTGCAAATGGAAACGGGTAATTCAAAAGGAAATGATTAGAAAGACTAAAGCGAAACCACCGAAACCAAAAGAGAAGAAGGCAAAGGTTGCCACGAACGATCCATGCTTTAAGTGTGGTGAGATAGGGCATTTAAATAGGAATTGTCCAATCTATCTCAAAGAGTTGAAAAACAAGAGGGATGCTAGGCAAACCTCAGGTACAATCTTAATAATACATATTGACCTTAATGTTATCTCTTCTAACACATGGGTATTAGATACCGGATGTGGAACTCATGTTTGCAATTCGTTGCAAAAGGTTCAAAAGAAATAAACATTACAAGAAAGGAGACTATGTTTTGAAACTTCCAAATGGTTTGGAAATTGTTTTAAAATGTTTTGAATGCTCCTAGTTTGACTAGGAACATTATTTAAGTTTCCCTTTTGACACAATATGTTTTGATTTAAAGTTTGTAAACAATGACATTTATATTTCGATGAATGACATGTTTTTACTTTAAAACTATGCCTTCAAATGGTAGTTATGAATTGGTTCATAATAATACATCATTTGATAGTTCAATGTACCAAGCAATCACCAACAAACTCAAAATGGATTTGAGTGAGACTTATCTTTGGCATTATCGCCTTGGTCATATAAACAGATGTCGCATGTAAATACTTCGAAAGAATGATCTTTTGGAAACAAATGAAATTGGTTCATTTGATATATGTGAATCTTGTTTACAAGGTAAAATGACTAAGAAACCCTTTAGTGGGAAAGGGCAATAGATTTCTTAGGTATCATACATTCGAATGTATGTGATCCTTTTAAGCCAATGACTAGGAATGGTGAAAGATACTTCATTACTTTAACCAACAACTATAGTAGTTATGGTTATGTGTACTTGACACAAACAAGAAGTTTTGAAACGTTCAGAATCTTCAAAAAGTGAAGTACAAAATCAACTCTTTTAAAGTTCTTCGTTTTGATAGAGGAGGAATCGAACTCTATTAGATATGGTTCGATCTATGATGGCTAGGAGCGCATTATCTCTATCACTTTGGGGTTACGCTTTGCTCTCCGTGGCCCATATGGCACAAACCAAGAAAGTGGATACAACATCTTTTGAAATATGACATGGAGAGGCTCCATCATTATCATATTTAAAAGGTATGGGTTGTGAAGCTTATGTGAAGCAATACACCCCAAACAAATTGGAAGTACGATCCACTAAGTGTATCTTTGTAGGATATCCTAAAGATGATATAGGATATTATTTCTACGATCCAACAGAGCAAAAGTATTTGTTGCTCGAAAGGCAAAGTTCTTGGAAGATAAGTTCCTAATGGAAGGAACTAATAGAACAGTGGAACTTGATGAAGATCAGGAACCAAAAGCCGATACACGTTTGGTTGATACTAGCATTCAACAAGAGGTTGTTGAAAATGATCAAGTGGTTGATCAACACACACAATACGTTCGCAAATCTGGTAGAATTAGTAATCCACCTAAAAGATATGGATCTTTCATGGATAGATGCTACGTGGTAGATTCGGGTGAACCAACCACATACCATGATGCAATGTCAAAATTCGATTGTGACAAATGGCTTGAAGCCATGAACGTAAAGATGCAGTCCATGTATAACAACCAAGTATGGAAATTGGTTGTAGCACCTCTTAACTCCAAAGTAGTTGGAAGTAAGTGGGTTTTCAGGAAAGAAACCGATACGCATGGTAACTTGGATGCTTATAAAGCGAGACTTGTAGCAAAAGGTTTCACACAAACTCAAGGGGTTGATTATGATGAGACCTTCTCGCCCGTGGCGATGCTAAAGTCAACTAGGATATCATTTGCCATACTTGCACAATATGATTATGAGATTTGGCAAATGGATCTCAAAACGACTTTCCTTAATAGATATCTTAAGGAAGATGTCTATATAGTTAAGCCTGAAGGTTTTGTTGATCCAAAACATCCTGACAAAGTATGCAAGTTAAAGAAATCAATCTATAGATTGAAACAAGCATCTAGAAGTTGGAATCACCGTTTTAATGAAGAAATTAGGGAATATGGATTCATCAAAAACGTTGATAAAGCTTGTGTGAATAAGAAGGCTAGTGGGAGCATTATTACTTTCTTAAGTATTATATGTCGATGACATTCTACTATTTGGAAATAACATTCCAACCTTGGAGGGTGTAAAAGCCTGGCTTGGAAGTTGTTCTTCCATTAAGGATCTTGGTGAAGTCGCCTATATTTTGGGAATAAAAGATCTATAGGGATAGATCAAGGCGATTGATAGGTTTAAACTAAAGTGCATACATTAACAAAGTCTTGAAAGGGTTCAAGATAAAGAACTCTATGAAAGTTTTGGTACCTATTCAAGAGAGGACAATATTGAGTGCATCTCAATGTCCAAGCTCAAAGGATGAGCAAGAAAGAATCAAAGGAATCCCATATGCGTCAGCTATAGGATTCATTATGTACGTAATGATATGCACTAGACTGGACAAGTTATGCGCTTTAAGCATAACGAGAAGAAACCAGCAAGAAACGGTCATTGGATGACTATTAGAAAGTATATTGAAATACCTTAGAAGGACTAAGGATATATTTCTAATATATGGATCTGGTGAAAAGAACTCGTTGTAAAAGGTTACAGGGATGCGAGTTTCGGAATTCGTTGTAAAGGGTTACATAGAAACGAGTTTCCAAACTGATCGAAATGTCCTCGATCACAATCAGGGTAGCATTGTCCACTGCATAATCAGAATACATCGCCACTTCATTGATTGTGATAATTCATATGGATCTGCCACTTGAATTATTGCCGATCTAGGGGTAGTCCCTACCATTCAGGACCCCTAGAGATCTTTGTGATAACGATGGTGCGATTGCTTAAATCAAGGAACCTCGTGTACATCAAAAGACTAGGCACATTGAGCGGAATTTCAACTACATAAGGGATGAAGTTGAAAAAGGAGAAAGATATGTATTCGCAAAGTTCACATGATCAAAATATTGCGGATCCACTCACGAAGCTCCTTGAATGGGCAAAGCATGAAAGGGTCATACTTGTGCCTTAGGACTTCGATATTCTAGTGATTGGATTTGATCTATTTTGTATTTGGATATTGGAACAATTATTATTATAACTCTTTATGGTATGTTGAGTTATGTTCCATATTAGCATGTTTAAATCCGTGAATAAGTTACTTATTCTAAATGTCCGTAGTCGATCATAATTGTGGGAACAAATATGAATGTAAGACTATTATGAATTTGGATTGGTGGATATTCATTAGATATGAATATAGAGCAAAGTGTTGCTACCAAGGTTCATAGATATTTGTGGGATACAAATATTGGACTGACTCGCTCTCAAATATTACTGCATGGAATCATCTGTGATTGATCATAAGTAAATTTGAGTAAAGGAGAATATCATAGTATCCTCAGACCTGAGATACATATTGGGTCTTGATATTCACCAAATATTATGCCTTGACTTATTTCTTCGCTGTCAGTAATATGACAGTACATAAGGCTAAGCTCAGGTGTGGTACAAGGTGATTGTGAGAGACGTATGTAGTCAAGATGGGATTTGTTCCTCTTATTCGTTGAGAGTAAGATGTCTAATGTCACACCCCGACCACGTGGAACATACAAAACGTGGCGGAAACATCGGGGAGTGTTGTAACAGAATTAATTGTGTCAAATCCATGGCAATTGAAGTTTCGTTTTATTGATTAAAAGTGTTACAATGTCTTAACAAACAAGAAATACAACATAATTAACTAGTCTTGTATCTTTTATTGTCGCTAAAGCCCAAGTCTGCCTATATGTATCTTGATCATCTTATGCAACAGTTCCTGAAAAACACATGTGAAAATAGGTACGTCAGCATAAAAATGCCTGTGAGATACATAGGTTTTGTGAAAATAGGTTCCATGACTTATGTTTGAGGAAATGTTTAGTCATGAACCTTGTAATTTGCTTTGTTTTGTAAATCATTTGGAAAACAATGAGTTCAGATGATGTGTATAAATAAATGAATAATGTATGGTTAAATGAATAACCATAGTAAAATGGATTTGTATAAGATAAGTTGTTTGTAAAACAATGTCTTGTGAAAAGTATGTTATTTGTATAAAATGTTATATGTATCAAACTGAAATGATTCAAATAACGCTACAATATGTAATACCATACAAACACTTATATATAGGAAGTACCAGCGGCGTATCCACCATGCTTGTATCACATTACACACGCATCGTTACTTAATCATTTAATCAAACCAAACCAATGTCAAAATGTCTATGTCAAATATCCATGTCAAATGTCTATGTCAAAATGTCATGTATGGCAAGTGAAATGTCTCAACTAAACCATATGCACAAAAACAAAGTATTGAAGTAAAACTTGGTTTAAATCAAAGTTATGTTTTGTGGGAAATGCATGATCAAATGTCAATCATGTTAAAATGTCTATGCCGAAATGTCTATGTCAAATACGGTTCACACGGTTCACAGATACAAACGGTTCACAGATACAAACGGATCACAGTCAAATGATTACAACGGTTCAATATGTAGTATAATGTGTTCATATGCTGGATAAGCATATGCAACAGAAAAGCAATGTAAAACAATGTACTAAGTATGCACACAATGGACATACATAGCATGAAATGTAATGTAGGATGATGTACTAAGTAATGCACACAATGGGCACACCTAGCATGAAATGTAATGAAATCGTGTACTATAATGTACTAACGAACATAGCAGGTATATGATGTGAAAACAGGAAAGCATGAAAGTAACAAGTAGGCACATGTGTTCCACCCCAAAACAGTTTGGAAAACAGTAAAAGAGGGGTCTATGTACTCACCTGAGATTGCTCAGTAGTTCTTGAGTAACAACTAAACAATGCTAGAGATCGCGGATATCAAACGGCACCTAGTATAGGTAGCTACATTAATAAACCGGACCTAAATCGGAAGATTGGGTAGCATTAGGGTTTGTAAACCAAACGAGTGTAGAGACTCGTGTCATTTGGTTTAACAAAGCCTACATACTAAATGAAACTTAACCTAAGTGTCTACGACCCATTACGACCCGTTTAGGTAGCTTATGCTATTTTAACGCGTCGTTCGCGTGAAACGCGTTCGGACCGCCTAACTAGCCCTATGACAAGTGTTATATGCCTAAACATATTACATAATCAGTTATGTGACAAAGGTTTAGGTTACATATGCTTAATTACCAATTATACATGAAAAGGGTATTCTGGTAATTTACCTAAGGCATATAAACTACCTATCATACAACTACTTAAACGATGTGACCATAGGGTATAACCTCGGAAGGTTATTCCCTACCTACTATGGTCACCTAATGTGTTTGGTCGGATCCTAATGATCGACCAAACTGGGTCGGGTTCGAGGTATAAGCGATTCATTAGATCGCTTACCCTACGACCCTAGACAACGTGGTAATCAGTGGGCATAGTCCCAAGGGACTATGACCAACGTGATTACACTCACGTTGCGAAGTTCAAACGAACTTCGCATTGACCATTACTGGTCAACGCTGAAAGTCAAACAAAGTTTGACTTTCTGACTCGAAAAGCAGTAAAATAAGGAAAAGAACGAAAGAATACTTACGAAGGGTCCCCGAATGCTAATCCCGATCCAAGAACTCAGGTATGAAACAATGGTTTCAACTTAGAGCTCTCAAATCAAGATTCTAGTGAGAAATGCAATGGGGGTGGATGGGTATATATAGTTTTCGGGTAACCGTTAAGATCGTTTCATGGAAAAGAGGGCACGATCAAGGCCGTACATGTGTTGGAATGTTGTGGTGTGTCAAATGGCCACTCACCATAGGGAAATGACATGTGGAAGAGGGATTGGAGGTGCTAAACAGCTGCAACCAGCTGTTAAATGCAGTTAATCTGGTCTGATAGTGGGAAGCGGCCCGCTTCAGGATCAGCCAAAGACAATGCGGGCCGCATGGCCCTTCTGATCTGCACATATGTTTGAAAAATGACAGTTTCAGTCCCTTCACGTGTTTAAGGCCATTTCCGACACTTCTAAGGCCCGTAAAGCCAACTTTAAGGCCCTAAAATGTTGCCTAAACATTGTGGACATGAAACATGCTCAAAAATATGCCGGGTGTTGGTTCGTTTGGTCGTACGAACGCGATGTTCGCTTAATTACGACGGAATGCGCATAAGCGCGAAAAACGATCCAAATGATGCGACGAATGGATTTTTCTTAAGGAGAACACTAAAATATAATGTAGTCATGCTTTCATAAATTTTTGGATGTCCGGATGTATTCAGAACGTAAGTTATGCGCGAAAATGCAAACTTGTGCACTTTTTGACACTTTTAGTCCCTGAATGACCCAAAAGTTTATTTTAGCACACCGAACCCCTCAAAGCCTATTTCTAAGCTATTTAAAGGATATATATATGGTATGTTTAACTTATGGTCATGTTCCGGAAGGTCTGTTACAGTTCAAATTGGCATACTTTCGCAGTTTGTCAACTTTAGTCCCTGTAAGCGATTAAACTTTGATTTCACCACACCAAACCTTCCAAAACTTATATCTAAGTTATGTAAAGGTTATTTAAGGTATGTTAAGCCTATTTCACTATTTCGGAGTGTTTGTTGCATTAAACTGGTTATATTTACGCATCAGTGCGCGTATAACCTTCCAGAAAGCGATTTAGAGTCTGAAATCGAACAAGAGTTGATATGTGCAAAAGATACACATATTTATATAAGTCCAAAGTATGAAATACAATATTTCATTGGTTTGGCATTTGTTTGATGGTTGAAATGACACAGGTGTTACAGTCTCCCCTACTTTAGGAAATTTCGTCCCGAAATTAATTCGTAGGAGTCTATTTGTGACTTTGTGTCACAACAACCACCAGAGATATGTAAGGCATAATCCTGTCATTTCCTTAACGGACATTCTTTAGAACGAAAATGAACAGACGGAGTCATTTTCCTCAACGAGTATTCTTCAGAAGCGGAAATGAATGAATAAACAAACGGGGATTCATTTCCTCAACGGACAATCTTCAGAAACGTAAAATGAACAAACGGAGTCATTTTCTACGATTGCTTCCTCAGAAACGGAAATGAAAAGGATAGACAAACGGATATTCATTTCCTTTACGGAAAATCTTCAGAAACGAAAATGAACAAACGGAGTCATTTTCTACGGTTGCTTCCTCAGAAACGGAAATGAAAAGGATGGACAAACGGATATTCATTTCCTCAACGGATAAATCTTCAGAAACGAAAATGAACAAACAGAGTCATTTTCAACGGTTGCTTCCTCAGAAACGGAAATGAAAATGATAGACAAACGGATATTCATTTCCTCAACGGATAAATCTTCAGAAACGAAAATGAACTAACGGGGTCATTTTCAACGGTTGCTTCCTCAGAAACGGAAATGAAAATGATAGACAAACGGAAATTCATTTCCTCAACGGATAAATCTTCAGAAACGAAAATGAAGGATAAACGGATATTCATTTCCCTCGACGGATACTCTTCAGAACGAAAATGCACAAACGGAGTCATTTTCCTCAACGGCTATTCTTCAGAATTGGAAATGAAGGATAAACGGATATTCATTTCCCTCGACGGATACTCTTCAGAACGAAAATGCACAAACGGAGTCATTTTCCTCAACGGCTATTCTTCAGAATTGGAAATGAAGGATAAACGGATATTCATTTCCTCAACGGATATTCTTCAGAAGTGAAAAATGAATAGCTAGTTCATTTTTCCTCAACGGATACTTCATCAGAATTGGAAATGAATAGGGTTAACTTCTAGGTACATGACAAAGCTCGCTGTGGTTTCTGTGCACTAAATTTCATAATTATGTATGCATCCATAATTACGCAATTCCTTGCATAGTCCGCACAGTTTGTCTTGTAATGTTCATAAGCATATAATCACATAGTTGTTTAATTGTTATTATCTTGTTATCGATTGCTATTAACTTGGCACCTCGTACTTCGTTTCTCTTGGAAGAAACGGGTACTTAGGATTTTTCGTGAAAAAAACGCAGGAGATCATACAATGGAAGAAATTTGGGAGTAGTCTGTTCTTCAAGGAATGCGGTTCCTTGATTGTCGGTATTGTAGGGGATATGTTGTTTATACATACAATCACATAAATACATTGCAATGTAAAACAAAAGATTTATTTATAAACAACGATAACAACTGTTTCTTGGATCGTGACAACAAAAGAAAATAATACATAAGACGTAATTATTTCTAAACGATGTTGTCTTCTGGTTGATCATATGCTCATCCCTGCGCTGGATTTGCATTTGCAAGCCTTGGGCAATTCCTACGAAAATGGCCCATCTCGCCACAGTTGTAGCAAGATCCCGGTGGAAAACGAGCTGGAGCAGGATTGTTGCCAGCTTGATTCGGTGCAGCTGCGGTTGGGCAAACCCTATCTGTATGACCTATAAGTCTGCAAACTTGGCATGTGCGGCACTTTACCCCAGCATGATGATGTAGGCCACATTGGTTGCACAAGGGTGCAGTTCCGTTGTAGGGTTTTCTGGCAGGGGGTTGAGCTGGTTGGTTGAGGACGGCTTGATCATTGTGAGCGGCCACAGCGTAGTTCTGAGAAGCCTTTCGCTTCTTTGACCTCTTAGGGGATCCAGTCTGTTCATCCATGATCTTTGATCCCTCGATTGGTTCCGATTCTTCGACCGGCTTCTTGTCACCTTTTCGGAAAAGTTTACCTTTCCTGATCTTTGATTCAGTCAAGGTTGCGGATAGCTCAATGGCCTGTCTAACTGTAGTAGGGTTGCTACCAGTCAAAATGTCTTGTATTGAATCAGGGAGGCCATCAATGTACTTTTCGATTGCCTTATCCAAAGGCGTGACCATGTTTGGGCATAACAGACTTAACTCTTCATAACGGTCCGTGTAGGCTCGATGCTCACCGCTGTCTTGCTCCAGATTGTCGAATTCCCTTTCCAAAGCCCTGATCTCGTGTCGAGGACAGAATTCCTTCATCATAAGGGCCCTAAGTTCAGCCCATGTCTGTGCTAGAGCATCTTCTGCACCACGATCTCTCATAACCCCGTTCCACCACGTAAGGGCTCTCTTCTGGAACACACTTGAAGCAAACTCGACCTTGCGATTGTCAGGACACTGCACGTGGCGGAAAGTATTCTCAATGCTCTCGAACCATTGAAGAAGCCCAGTCGCTCCCTCCGAACCACTAAACTTGAGTGGTTTTGCCGAGTTAAAACTCTTGAAATTGCATACACCATTGTTGTTGTTGTTGGCTTGATTCCATTGAGCAAAGAGGTTTGGGAATTGAGCAGCCATTTGCTGTGCAATAATTTCTGCCAGCTCGGCAGTCGCTATCTGGTTTTCGCGTCGAGGAGGCATTCTAAAAGAGGAAACATGAAAGGAAACGAGTGAGAGAATTAGACGAAAAGAATGAGATGAAACAAATTTGATGAACGCAATGGATAGTGGTCATTTGTTTGTTACTACAAAGCAACAAACGACCTCGGTGAATAATCAAAGTAAATAGGTCAAAAATAATGTATCGCGAAGACATGCTCGCCTATAAGTGAACACTCATCCCAAGAATTCCCAGGTAAGCACAACTGGTCTCGCGTCTGGTTGAGATGTATACGAAGTGCTTGCCTAGACAGAAAACTCAGAATACAGGCATTCACCTTTCCAGTTTGCACGTGTTCACATTATTTAAAACCCAAAACCTTGACGAGATTTTGAAAATTCAAAGGGGTTCAAAACCTTACAATAGAGGGTTCAAAACCTAGTAATTAATCATCCTAGAACAGATGATTAGTTTTCAAAGTGGTTTCGAAAAATTATGTTCTTGTTGTGGTAGTCTCCTAAGGATAGGTGACGGTATTGTTTTATGACTAAACGCAAGTAAACTCGCGTTAGGGTCCTAAGAAAGTTATAGACTAGGTCAAAGCATTACTAATAACCTAATTCCCTATAACCATTGGCTCTGATACCATCTTTTCTGTCACACCCCGACCACGTGGAACATACAAAACGTGGCGGAAACATCGGGGAGTGTTGTAACAGAATTAATTGTGTCAAATCCATGGCAATTGAAGTTTCGTTTTATTGATTAAAAGTGTTACAATGTCTTAACAAACAAGAAATACAACATAATTAACTAGTCTTGTATCTTTTATTGTCGCTAAAGCCCAAGTCTGCCTATATGTATCTTGATCATCTTATGCAACAGTTCCTGAAAAACACATGTGAAAATAGGTACGTCAGCATAAAAATGCCTGTGAGATACATAGGTTTTGTGAAAATAGGTTCCATGACTTATGTTTGAGGAAATGTTTAGTCATGAACCTTGTAATTTGCTTTGTTTTGTAAATCATTTGGAAAACAATGAGTTCAGATGATGTGTATAAATAAATGAATAATGTATGGTTAAATGAATAACCATAGTAAAATGGATTTGTATAAGATAAGTTGTTTGTAAAACAATGTCTTGTGAAAAGTATGTTATTTGTATAAAATGTTATATGTATCAAACTGAAATGATTCAAATAACGCTACAATATGTAATACCATACAAACACTTATATATAGGAAGTACCAGCGGCGTATCCACCATGCTTGTATCACATTACACACGCATCGTTACTTAATCATTTAATCAAACCAAACCAATGTCAAAATGTCTATGTCAAATATCCATGTCAAATGTCTATGTCAAAATGTCATGTATGGCAAGTGAAATGTCTCAACTAAACCATATGCACAAAAACAAAGTATTGAAGTAAAACTTGGTTTAAATCAAAGTTATGTTTTGTGGGAAATGCATGATCAAATGTCAATCATGTTAAAATGTCTATGCCGAAATGTCTATGTCAAATACGGTTCACACGGTTCACAGATACAAACGGTTCACAGATACAAACGGATCACAGTCAAATGATTACAACGGTTCAATATGTAGTATAATGTGTTCATATGCTGGATAAGCATATGCAACAGAAAAGCAATGTAAAACAATGTACTAAGTATGCACACAATGGACATACATAGCATGAAATGTAATGTAGGATGATGTACTAAGTAATGCACACAATGGGCACACCTAGCATGAAATGTAATGAAATCGTGTACTATAATGTACTAACGAACATAGCAGGTATATGATGTGAAAACAGGAAAGCATGAAAGTAACAAGTAGGCACATGTGTTCCACCCCAAAACAGTTTGGAAAACAGTAAAAGAGGGGTCTATGTACTCACCTGAGATTGCTCAGTAGTTCTTGAGTAACAACTAAACAATGCTAGAGATCGCGGATATCAAACGGCACCTAGTATAGGTAGCTACATTAATAAACCGGACCTAAATCGGAAGATTGGGTAGCATTAGGGTTTGTAAACCAAACGAGTGTAGAGACTCGTGTCATTTGGTTTAACAAAGCCTACATACTAAATGAAACTTAACCTAAGTGTCTACGACCCATTACGACCCGTTTAGGTAGCTTATGCTATTTTAACGCGTCGTTCGCGTGAAACGCGTTCGGACCGCCTAACTAGCCCTATGACAAGTGTTATATGCCTAAACATATTACATAATCAGTTATGTGACAAAGGTTTAGGTTACATATGCTTAATTACCAATTATACATGAAAAGGGTATTCTGGTAATTTACCTAAGGCATATAAACTACCTATCATACAACTACTTAAACGATGTGACCATAGGGTATAACCTCGGAAGGTTATTCCCTACCTACTATGGTCACCTAATGTGTTTGGTCGGATCCTAATGATCGACCAAACTGGGTCGGGTTCGAGGTATAAGCGATTCATTAGATCGCTTACCCTACGACCCTAGACAACGTGGTAATCAGTGGGCATAGTCCCAAGGGACTATGACCAACGTGATTACACTCACGTTGCGAAGTTCAAACGAACTTCGCATTGACCATTACTGGTCAACGCTGAAAGTCAAACAAAGTTTGACTTTCTGACTCGAAAAGCAGTAAAATAAGGAAAAGAACGAAAGAATACTTACGAAGGGTCCCCGAATGCTAATCCCGATCCAAGAACTCAGGTATGAAACAATGGTTTCAACTTAGAGCTCTCAAATCAAGATTCTAGTGAGAAATGCAATGGGGGTGGATGGGTATATATAGTTTTCGGGTAACCGTTAAGATCGTTTCATGGAAAAGAGGGCACGATCAAGGCCGTACATGTGTTGGAATGTTGTGGTGTGTCAAATGGCCACTCACCATAGGGAAATGACATGTGGAAGAGGGATTGGAGGTGCTAAACAGCTGCAACCAGCTGTTAAATGCAGTTAATCTGGTCTGATAGTGGGAAGCGGCCCGCTTCAGGATCAGCCAAAGACAATGCGGGCCGCATGGCCCTTCTGATCTGCACATATGTTTGAAAAATGACAGTTTCAGTCCCTTCACGTGTTTAAGGCCATTTCCGACACTTCTAAGGCCCGTAAAGCCAACTTTAAGGCCCTAAAATGTTGCCTAAACATTGTGGACATGAAACATGCTCAAAAATATGCCGGGTGTTGGTTCGTTTGGTCGTACGAACGCGATGTTCGCTTAATTACGACGGAATGCGCATAAGCGCGAAAAACGATCCAAATGATGCGACGATTGGATTTTTCTTAAGGCGAACACTAAAATATAATGTAGTCATGCTTTCATAAATTTTTGGATGTCCGGATGTATTCAGAACGTAAGTTATGCGCGAAAATGCAAACTTGTGCACTTTTTGACACTTTTAGTCCCTGAATGACCCAAAAGTTTATTTTAGCACACCGAACCCCTCAAAGCCTATTTCTAAGCTATTTAAAGGATATATATATGGTATGTTTAACTTATGGTCATGTTCCGGAAGGTCTGTTACAGTTCAAATTGGCATACTTTCGCAGTTTGTCAACTTTAGTCCCTGTAAGCGATTAAACTTTGATTTCACCACACCAAACCTTCCAAAACTTATATCTAAGTTATGTAAAGGTTATTTAAGGTATGTTAAGCCTATTTCACTATTCCGGAGTGTTTGTTGCATTAAACTGGTTATATTTACGCATCAGTGCGCGTATAACCTTCCAGAAAGCGATTTAGAGTCTGAAATCGAACAAGAGTTGATATGTGCAAAAGATACACATATTTATATAAGTCCAAAGTATGAAATACAATATTTCATTGGTTTGGCATTTGTTTGATGGTTGAAATGACACAGGTGTTACATCTAAGGCCTGCTAAAGTTAAATCAACAGAGAGTGATCACTCTGTGTCTCTGGATTTGACATGACATCTGTAACGAAAGGATAAATGATAGATTCACCTAAATCATTTTCAAGTAAGGGACTTGAAGGGGATGATGTTATTGAATGGCAAATATAGTCATACGTATTGGGGGTAGTAAACCGTAGTTAGGCGTTATTTACTACTTGCATCAATCTTCTATGTATCTTGTGCAAGTGGGAGATTGTTGTGTAACACCTGTGCCTCCACGGCCATCAAACAAATACCAAACCAATGAAATATTATATTTCATACTTGGGATTTGTAAAAATATGTGTATCATTTGCACATATCAATTCTTGTTCAATTTCAAACTCTAAATCGCTTTCTGGAAGGTTATACGCGCACTGATGCGTAATTATAACCAGTTTAATGCAACAAACACTCCGGAGTAGTGACATAGGATTAACATACCTTAAATAACCTTTACATAACTTAGAAATAAGTTTTGGAAGGTTTGGTATGCCGAAATCAAGTTTAATCGCTTACAGGGACTAAAGTTGACAAACTGCGAAAGTATGCCAATTTGAACTGTAACAGACCTTCCGGAACATGACCATAAGTTAAACATACCATAAATATCCTTTACATAGCTTAGAAATAGGCTTTGAGGGGTTCGGTGTGCTAAAATAAACTTTTGGGTCTTTCAGGGACTAAAAGTGTCAAAAAGTGCACAAGTTTGCATTTTCGCGCATAACTTACGTTCTGAATACATCCGGACATCCAAAAAAATTATGTTAGCACTAAAATATTTTATTTTAGTGTTCGCCATAAGAAAAATCCATTCGTCACGTCATTTGGATCGTTTTTCGCATTCGGGACCAGATTCGATGTATTAGCCGTTGTTTAATTCACAACCACACATTCTAACTTGCTTAGTCAGCGGATAAGGATGGAATTTAGGCACCATGACATTTCAACACATGTATGGATGGAATTTAAACACCTAAACACCATGACATTTCAACACATGTATGGATGGAATTTAAACACCTAAACACCATGACATTTCAACACATGTACGGATGGGATTAAGGCACGTTTTCCATGAAACGATCTTAACGGTTCGGGTATTCCTATAAATACCCATCCACCCCCATTGCTAAAATCACTAGAACTTTGATTTGAGAAACTCTAAGTTGAAACTATTGTTTCATACCTGAGATTTTTGAATCGAGGTTAGCATTCGGGGACCCTTCGTAAGTCTTCTTTCGTTCTTTTCCTTATTTTATTGCTTTTCGAGTCAGAAAGTCAAACTTTGTTTGACTTTCAGCGTTGACCAGTAATGGTCAATGCGAAGTTCGTTTGAACTTCGCAACGTGAGTGTAATCACATTGGTTATAGTCCCTTGGGACTATGCCTACTGATTACCACGTTGTCTAGGGTCGTAGGGTAAGCGATCTGATAAATCGCTTATACCTTCGAACCCGACCCAGTTTGGTCGATCATTAGGATCCGACCAAATACATTAGGTGACCATAATAGGTAGGGAATAACCTTCCGAGGTTATACCCTATGGTCACATCGTTTGAGTAGTTGTATGATAGGTGGTTTATATGCCTTAGGTAAATTACCAGAATACCCTTTTCATGTATAATTGGTAATTAAGCATATGTAACCTAAACCTTTGTCACATAACTGATTATGTAACATGTTTAGGCATATAACACTTGTCATAGGGCTAGTTAGACGGTCCGAACGCGTTTCACGCGCACGACGCGTTAAAGTAGCATAAGCTACCTAAACGGGTCGTAATGGGTCGTAGACACTTAGGTTAAGTTTCATTTAGTATGTAGGCTTTGTTAAACCAAATGACACGAGTCTCTACACTCGTTTGGTTTACAAACCCTAATGCTACCCGATCTTCCGATTTAGGTCCGGGTTAATTATGTAGTTACCTATGTTAGGTACCGTTTGATTTCCGGGACTCCTCTAGCTTACTTGGTAGCTGTTCAAGACTCCTAAGCACTCCCAGGCGAGTACATTATTCCCCTCTTTTACTGTTTTCCAAACTGTTTTGGGGTGACTCATATGTGCTAAATGCTTTATCAATGATTTCAATAACAATTACTATGTGGTTTCAAGAACAATAACAATTATTTCAAGAACGCTAACAATGATTTCAAGAACGCTAACAATGATTTCAAGAACGAATACAATGATTTCAAAAACTAATAGCAATTTCAAAAAGTGAACAAACTTGTTGGTTGTAGTTTACATGACCGATGACATTCATTAGCAATGATCAAGCCGACCAGTATTAGGTTATGGTACCATAGGATCTGACAAATCCCGTTATTTACTGCACCCATTGTTATGTGTGGGGGTTGTGGGTAGCGACTGAATCTGTAATAATTAACTTATCCTTTGGTAAGGGTTTGTTAAGAACGAGAGCGAGAGCGAGATGGAGCGAGGAACGCGTCAAGAAGGTTTGAATGTTATTAGAGAATCGACCATAAAGTAGTTTCACAATTAAAACAAGAACGACTAGAACGATTTTACAAAATGGGTTAACGATTGGGTAAACATTTTAACATGATTGACATTTGATCATGCTTTTCCCACAAAACATAACTTTGATTTAAACCAAGTTTTACTTCAATACTTTGTTTTTGTGCATATGGTTTAGTTGAGACATTTCACTTGCCATACATGACATTTTGACGTAGACATTTGACATGGATATTTGACATAGACATTTTGACATGATTTACATCTTGACATGAATACTTTGACATATTATTCAATACATTTGACAATTGATTTAAACATAGACATTTTACATTGTTTGGTTTGGTTTGGTTAAGTGATTAAGTAACGATGCGTGTGTAATATGATACAAACATGGTGGATACGCCGCTGGTACTTCCTATATATAAGTGTTTGTATGGTATTACATATCATAGCGTTATTTGAATCATTTCAGTTTGAGACATAGAACATTTTATACAAATAACATACTTTTCACAAGACATTGATTTATAAACAACTTATCTTATGCAAACTCATTTACATGGTTATTCATTTAATCATGCATTATTTTCTTATTTATACTTATCATCCGAACTTATTATTTTTCAAATGATTTACAAAGACAAAGCAAATTACAAGGTTCACGACTAAACATTTTCTTAAACAGAAGTCATGAATCTTATTTTCAGAAAACCTATGTACTCGCCAGCATTTCTTTGCTGACCTCGTTTTCACATATGTTTCAGGTATTGTTGGATGATATCGATTGATAAGATGCATGCTCACATAGGACTGGACAAGGCCTTAGTGACTCAATAACAATGATAGACTATGTTTAAATAGTGTATTTAGATTTCCAGACGATGTAATTACTCAATGTTTAATAAAACGAAACACTTTTGATATCCATGGTTATGAAACATTAATTCTGTTGCAACACGCCCCGATGTTTCCGCCGCGATTTGTTGTTTTACGCGGTCGGGGTGTGACATGTTGGACTCTGTATGCCCAAGACACATATTAAATTGATGTGGCTAGTACGTTATGATCCAAGTCGAGTCATACCCAATAACAAGCTAGACAAACACTTACAAATATTTATTTATGATATGATCAAATAAATAAATATCAACACTTAGAATATTTAGAATATTTAGAAATTGGTTTTCTAAATAATTGCACTTGACAAACTAATAAATTATATGGATAATTTATTTTTGAGAGAGTATTTTATTTTGTTATTTAATGGGTTAAATAACATCATAAAAATAGCATAAGTCTTATAACATATGATGTTATATTTTATAAAAGTTATAAAATATATATATGCAAGACTTATATTTTATATAAAAGAAATTGTATTATTTTTTTTATATAAAAAGCTAGGCCGCCCCCCCCCCCCTTCCCAAGACATAAAGTGGCCAATAATGTTCCATGCATGTTGTCATAAGTTAGAGGCCTCTTGATTGGGAGGTCTTCTCAAGAAAAGATGGTCCAATCAAATAACATGCAAATGCATGTGTTAGAGGATCATTGATTGGGCAAATGGGGTGGCATCTTCTCTCACCTTCTTTAAGAGAATTTTGTGTCAAAAATGGAAGAGTATGAACTTGAAAATAGTAGAAAATGGCTGCACATTTTCGGCATTCACATGATCATCATAGAGTTGATTTTTAGTTGAAAAAATCAAATGTAAGACTCTAAAGAAATCGGGTCATGTATGGTTGATCTATTGGTGAGTTTCAAGTTCATACAACAAGTGCAAGATCTCCAAAACTCCTCTCATATTTTCGGCCATGAGATGGTTAACAAGAGGGTTTTTCTAGTGAGTTCATAAGTGTAGAAATCCTAGCTAAAACTAAGGTGTTTGTTGGAAGGCTTGGGGTATACAAGCTTGAGGTCTTCTACAGTTGGAGGCAACCGTTCAAGAAGCATCACCTTCTTCATATCTATTACTCCTTGTACTTCAAGAAGGTAGTTTTCTAAACATCCTATGGTTGTGTTTGATAGTATACATCTCATATATGGATCCGGGTTTTGGGATTTTGCATATAAATGGTTTTATATCTTATAAAAGTAACATGTTTTAAACTTATTTTCCGCTGCGTTTTTATTTCATATGGATGAAATTGCTTTAATAAACATGTTAAAATCCCATCATTTTAAAGCATGGATTTTATTAGTATGGTTCCGACATTTGACTACATTATGGAAAAACGCAGTATTTGAATCACCTGCTTCCAACCATTTTTGCTTTGCTTTTTGCTTTAAGAACCTCTCCTCATCAAGCATAGCCTCAAGATATTTCTTTTGACAAACATCTTCCACATCCTTAATCCCCATATTGAAAGGATCAGCATCCAACTTCATCTGCAAATTATCCAGCTCCTCTTTTAAGTCAAGAACTTTTTTATGAAGGTTACCCTGTTTACGAAGCATCACTCTAAACGGGTGTTTTAAACCTCTAAGTTTCTTAACCACACGAAACATGGGGACCCCCCTGACCTCCATAGCCCACCCACTGGTAACCACATCCATAAACTCCTTTTTGTGTGTTAACAAATTAGTAAATTTGAAAGGTTTTGGCTTAGTTTTAGTGGCCAAAAACACTTTTAACACCCCTGGGCAATGATCAGAAACTCCATTCGGACGGAACACAGCGTATGCATCCACAAACTTATCCACAAAATTAACATTCACCATGATTCTATCCAGCTTCTTACGGATTCCAATACCTTTCTTTGGGCGTTGATTCCATGTAAAATGCATACCATGAGCCCTAACATCAAATATTTCGATACTATTTACACAATCATTAAAGTCTTTCATAGCGGGGGTGACCATTGAAGAGCCCATACATTTATCTTCTAAATTCAGAACAACATTAAAATCACCCATGACGATCCACGGACTAGTACGAACAATACCCTTATGCATTTTCAATGAATCCCACAGTTGCTTTCTTTCTTGATCATTATTACTAGCATACACAAACGAAACATTTACCATGGCTTGATCCTTTTTGAAAACAATTTGAGTGTGAACTACTTGATCAGTTGCATGAAGAATCGTAACATCAACACTTTCAACATTCCAACCAACTATAATTCTTGTACCTTTGTTGCAAAGATTTCCATTGGACGTCCAATCCCAACTTCTGAATACATTCTTACAAACATTATTAAGATTCTCCATCTTAACATGAGTTTCCAGAATAGTGAGAACCATAAGACCATTATCTTTTATTAAATTTTGAACCTCTTTTTGCTTAAGGGGGTGGTTCAAACCCCTAACATTCCACATAGCAATGCTATCCATTGATAACCTCCTGAGCAGGTGTGCTTGCACCTGTTTTGTTAGAATTTCCTTGCTGAGATTGCTCCATAAAATCATAACCTCCTGTCTCGAAATTCAGCCTAACCTCATCATTATCCGATCCCCATTCATCATTCATATCATTCAGCGCATCAAACGTGTTACTAGTTCGAATATTTGGGCCTTTGGATGAACTCGGTTTAGAACCATCCAACTTATCAGTTGGTTTCTTAGGTCGATATATAAATCGCTGCCTATCCTTCACATTATATTGATGTTTTGTTGTCTTTTTCCTGTTGGTTCCACTTTTAAAGCCCTGATCATCAACCTTTTCTTTCTCCGGTATCATATTATCCACTTTCACATGAGTTGTTGCTGGACAATCATCAATACTATGACCAAAGACATTACAAGTGTTGCATCTAGGAGGTTTCCATTCATACTCCACTCTAATATTACTCTTTAAATATCCGCCCTCTTCAACATTAGGAACAGCCACAGACACACTCTCCGTTGGTTCTTTTTCAGCATCTAATTCAACAATAGCTCTAGCAAAACCACTTCTTCCCCACGAATCTATACACATCTTTGTCGTTTCATTGTCTAGTACCTTTGGAGTTCCTATTTTTGAAGCAATCAAGCTAAGACCATCCTCCGTATAAGCTGCCAAAGGGACATCATGCATTTTCACCCAAACATGTATCTTTTTTAATTCTTCTTTCTTTAATTCAGTACTTGGCGACCATTGTTTCAAGAAAAGTGGAATATTTCTAATCAGCCAAGGTCCATCTTGCAACACTTGTTCCATCCCATCTTTTGACTTAAACTTAAAAAAGAAAAATCCTTTTCCATTCATCATACATTTTTGCAATCCATATTTTTCCCACCTATGGCTAACAAAATACTCAACAACTGGAAACGCTAACCTTTTCCCCAGAAAATACCCAAATAACACATTAGAAAACCTATCTTGCACCTGTTTAACCGAAGCAATCGGGATAGTGACATCAACATCAACATCCTCCACAGCCTTTGAGTTTTCCATAAATCTAAAATTTACCTTTTGAGTCGGCTTGATATTGACTAACTTCTCAACAGATGACATCGGTTTGGCTATATCATCACGAAATCCCTGAGTTTGCTCCTGCACCAATACATTAGCATCCACCCCTACTACAGATTCATGATCCTTTATTTCGGGTCCTCCATCAGGATTTGAATGATTTTCACTCAGATCAACATGCACAGTCACCTTAGTCAGTTCATCGATAACATTGATAAGCTTAGGTTCCTTCTGTTCATTGATCACAATCCCACGCCGTGGAAACATAGTTTTCCCTTCAGTATCACCAACCCTATCTGCATGATTCCTACCCGAAGGCGGCTTACCCCTATCAAAATATTGCATCTTTGCTTGGCTGTTCGGGATGTTACTCCCTTGTTTTTTACGCTCGTTCATTCCACAGTAATCCACTCTCCCTTAATTCACGATCAGAAACAAATCATGCAACCCTAAGAACAATATTCAGCAACAAACACGACAATCAAAACCAGAACTCAAAAACCCTAATCCTTTTACCTTAGCGCCAACTCTCTATCCTTAACTGATTAAATTGGTGTATCAATCTAGCTAAATTAATCTCAGTTAACCGCAATCAATAACAACCAATCTAATACGTTAGAATATCGAATCAAACGACTAAGGCGGCGATAGAAGAAGAAAAGAACAAAAGCCCTAATTTCAGATTGATCACTGTTGCTAACGAGTTCGTTATAGAGTTTTGAAGGATCAAATCTCTAATCACAGACTGTTATACAAAAGATCACAAAGAAAAATCTAGGGTTTCATGAAGAACAAATTCGCCCAAGGAGAGAGAGAAAGGGTATTAGTTGAGGAAACAACCTTATGTTTAATATGATCTTGGTGTTGTAATGATACATAATTAAATAGAGCTGCATGATAGGGTTGTTTTGATTGTTCGCAGAACTGAGTCGGATGATGGTTGTGGCATGAATGAATGATTCGGTTGATGTATAATTAGTTGTTATACATGATTTAATCATTGTTGATGTTCATATGAATTTAAGAAAGTTAAACCATTTGATCGGATTATGCTTATGATTAAGTGTTGATTAGTGTTCAAAAGAATTAACTGTTAAACCCTTAATTTGATCGATTAACACAAAAGTTGGAAACTGTTAAATTGGTCTTGCAAATTAAATGGAAATAACGAAACTGATCGCATGATTTTAGGAAACATGTAACTGATAGCACAAGTCCCGTAATCGCACAAGATCAGATCGTATATGATCTGATCGCACAAGAGCTGAACGTACAAGCTCTTGGATCGCACAAGTTAGTCGCACAAGCTAGGTTCCCATAAAGTACAATTGTTAAAGCACTTAGTACAATCTGAATAGGCATGACCGCACAATATGTTGTGGATCGCACAAGAATGTACTAACCGTTCAACATATTGGGCCGGACAAGAAGATTATTTGCTTAATGTTATTGGGCTGTGCATTGTAGTTGGGCTGGGTTAGTTTGGATAACACAATCTGTTATGGATCGCACAAGTTTGTGCTGATCGCACAACAGGTTGGGTCGGACATTCATTGGGCTTTATCTACTAAATCGCACAAGATGATTGGGCTCGCACAATCTCAAGGCCCAATCACTCGACTCGCACAAATTGGACTTTATGTGTGTACTTGACTGATATTGTTTAACATGCTTCTATGTGTATGCCGTGATCGTTATGTGTACGTAACTTGCTAGTATATGTGTAAACATACGTGCCTTATCTGAACCTAGACCTGACTTGTATAGTAACCATGTTAGGACGTGGTTGACCACAAGTAACTCAAGTGACCTTTTGTTTATCTGCCGAGCTAATCTAAGGTGAGTTCACACTTTCTACAAGGCATGGGATTCCCGGTGGTTTGGGAATGGGTTAATGTTAGTTAAGGAAACCTGCGTATTCTCATTGGGTAGAATACGTACTTCCACCCTCTTAGGTGAAGGGTGACAACATCGAAACCTGCGTGTTCTCCTTGGGTAGGACACGTACTCCCACCCTCTTAAGTGAAGGGTGACAACATTGAATGACACTAGACAAAACTCTATCATTAAGTCCCTCATTTTATATCGACTTAATCGTCGGGCCAATGGCGAACGGGTCATTAGTTAAATAGCGCTATTAGGTTTGACAAGCCTCACACCGTGCCGCAGAGGACGGGCGTGGACTAATGGACTTGGGCTAATGATGATAGACATTGACGCAAGGCACATAAACATAACTTCAGTCAGTAGTCGATATGGTAACGGGTCTAGTGGATTACATGGAGAAGCCCCCACTGGTTATGGTTTGGGAAACAAGGAACTGGTTAACTTGTGGTTTTCGAAATAACTTATGGTTTTGGAAACAACACTAAAATGGACAACCAACTGTGAACTCGCTCAACTTTGTTGTTGACTCGTTGTTACATGCCTTGCAGGTCGTTAGGTACTTAGTAGGAGCTTGCATGGGAGGTGTCGTTGTGGAGCATGGACCATTGAGTGTTCATGATAAATTTATGAACTTTTAAACTTATGTTTTGGGTTTTGAACTTTATGCTTACGCTGATAACTTAAACTTTGTTGAATTGTTTTGACACCAATTATATTGTTTGGTTTGAACTTTTACTTATTTAATTATATTGTTCAATATGATTGGTGGCTGGATCCTGGCCAGTCACGCTCCCTGCGGTGATACTCCGCTTGTGGATTTTGGGGGTGTGACTGATTGGTATCAGAGCCATTAGTTATAGTGAACTTGGTTTTTATAAAGGGTAAAAAGCTTTTTGATAAAAAACCAGACTATAACCTGTTCAGTGCTCAACGATCCACAACGACGCTTCGCTCCACGTGCAAGACTCAACATTATAGGTAATATGGTTTATGTTTGTATTGCCTGCCTGTTAGTTTACACAGTGCATTGTTCATGGTATGCTTAGTGTAACAATTGTTTGCCCGAAACTCTGTATGCTTGCTCTCTTCTGTCATCTCATTTGTTTCCTATCTCTACGCCATCATTCTTACTTGTGTTTCTTTCGATGTGAAGATCATGAGTGGATGTCTCAATTTGACTCAAGCCCAGCAGACGACTCTAATAAACGAACGAGTTGCTGAGGCTCTCGCAACAGCTCAAGCAGGAGGTACAGCCTGCTATCCCGACCTATCCTAGGATGTTTAGATCCTACTCTCGTGCATAACCTTATCCTTTCTTTCTCGCACAACAGGTCAGCATGTTCAGCCTCACGTGTGTACATTCAAGACCTTCATGGATTGCCGACCAAGTACCTTCAACGGCACTGAAGGAGCCGCAGGTCTTCTCCACTGGTTTGAGAAGATCGAATCTATTTTCGAAATGTGTGAATGCTTTGTTGCTAGTAGGGTAAAGTTTGCTACAGGAACACTTGAAGGCGGTGCGTTGACTTGGTGGAACGCACAGGTGCAAATGTTAGGGTTAGCAGCTGCTAATGCCACCCCATGGAATGACTTTAAGGATCTGATCAAAGAAGAGTATTGTCATCGTGATGACATTCACAAGCTAGAGGTGGAGTTTCACAATCTGAAGATGACAGGGTCCGAGATCGAAGCGTATAATAAGAGATCGAATGAATTAGCTGCTTTGTGCCCCAACATGGTAGATCCTCCCTACAAACGTATCGAGCTATACATCAAAGGTTTAGTACCAAAGATTCAAAGCTTGGTAACTTCAGCTAACCTCCCTACAATCCAGCGGGTTATACGACTGTCCCACCATCTCACTGATCAGGCAGTCGAGCAGAACAAACTGCCAAAGCGTATTAGTGCTGCCACTACTTCTGATGCTCCAAGCGACAACAAACACAAATGGGATGGATTATCAAGCAAGGGTTTAAGTTCTGTTCAGCCTCAGTCTCAGCAGCGAAGGACTGACAGTACAAGAGCCCCAGTCAACAGTCTTCTGGTAATCAAGGTCAGGGTGGGTAAAAGGGAAACCACCCTAAGTGCAATCGATGTAATATGCACCACAGCGGGCCATGTAGCAAGAACAACTGTCAGAGATGCAACAAACCTGGCCACGCAGCAAAAGATTGCAGGAGCCTTTATCCTGCGAATCAGAGGCGACAGCAGTAACAGACTCCACAGAACCAACGCCAGCAGCAGCAGCAACAACAGGGTAACAACAAAGGATGTTTCCAGTGTGGTGCTGAGGGCCACTTTAAAAGAGACTGCCCCCAGCTGAACCAGAACCAGAATGTAACACCTGTGCCTCCACGGCCATCAAACAAATACCAAACCAATGAAATATTGTATTTCGTACTTGGGATTTGTAAAAATATGTGTATCTTTTGCACATATCAACTCTTGTTCGATTTCAAACTCTAAATCGCTTTCTGGAAGGTTATACGCGCACTAATGCGTAAATATAACCAGTTTAATCCAACGAACACTCCGGAATAGTGAAATAGGCTTAACATACCTTGAATAACCTTTACATAACTTATATATAAGTTTTGGAAGGTTTGGTGTGGTGAAATCAAGTTAAATCGCTTACAGGGACTAAATTTGACAAAACTGCGAAAGTATGCCAATTTGAACTGTAACAGACCTTCCGGAACATGACCATAAGTTAAACATACCATAAATATCCTTTACATAGCTTAGAAATAGGCTTTGAGGGGTTCGGTGTGCTAAAATAAACTTTTGGGTCATTCAGGGACTAAAAGTGTCAAAAAGTGCACAAGTTTGCATTTTCGCGCATAACTTACGTTCTGAATACATCCGGACATCCAAAAAAAATTATGTTAGCACTAAAATATTTTATTTTAGTGTTCGCCATAAGAAAAATCCATTCGTCACGTCATTTGGATCGTTTTTCGCATTCAGGACCAGATTCGATGTATTAGCCGTTGTTTAATTCACAACCACACATTCTAACTTGCTTAGTCAGCGGATAAGGATGGAATTTAGGCACCATGACATTTCAACACATGTTTGGATGGAATTTAAACACCTAAACACCATGACATTTCAACACATGTATGGATGGAATTTAAACACCTAAACACCATGACATTTCAACACATGTATGGATGAAATTTAAACACCTAAACACCATGACATTTCAACACATGTATGGATGGAATTTAAACACCTAAACACCATGACATTTCAACACATGTATGGATGGAATTTAAACACCTAAACACCATGACATTTCAACACATGTACGGATGGGATTAAGGCACGTTTTCCATGAAACGATCTTAACGGTTCGGGTATTCCTATAAATACCCATCCACCCCCATTGCTAAAATCACTAGAACTTTGATTTGAGAAACTCTAAGTTGAAACTATTGTTTCATACCTGAGATTTTTGAATCGAGGTTAGCATTCGGGGACCCTTCGTAAGTATTCTTTCGTTCTTTTCCTTATTTTATTGCTTTTCGAGTCAGAAAGTCAAACTTTGTTTGACTTTCAGCGTTGACCAGTAATGGTCAATGCGAAGTTCGTTTGAACTTCGCAACGTGAGTGTAATCACGTTGGTCATAGTCCCTTGGGACTATGCCCACTGATTACCACGTTGTCTAGGGTCGTAGGGTAGGCGATCTGATAAATCGCCTATACCTTCGAACCCGACCCAGTTTGGTCGATCATTAGGATCCGACCAAATACATTAGGTGACCCTAGTATAGGGCATAACCTTCCGAGGTTATACCCTATGGTCACATCGTTTAAGTAGTTGTATGATAGGTAGTTTATATGCCTTAGGTAAATTACCAGAATACCCTTTTCATGTATAATTGGTAATTAAGCATATGTAACCTAAACTTTTGTCACATAACTGATTATGTAACATGTTTAGGCATATAACACTTGTCATAGGACTAGTTAGACGGTCCGAACGCGTTTCACGCGCACGACGCGTTAAAGTAGCATAAGTTACCTTAATGGGTCGCGATGGGTCGATAATACTTAGGTTAAGTTTCATTTAGTATGTAGGCTTTGTTAAACCATATCATATGAGTTCCTACACTCATTTGGCTTACAAACCCTCCTGCTACCCAGTCTTCCGATTTAGGTCCGGGTTAATTATGAAGTTACCTATATTAGGTACCGTTTGATTTCCGGGACTCCTCTAGCTTACTTGGTAGTTGTTCAAGACTCCTAAGCACTCCCAGGCGAGTACATTATTCCCCTCTTTTACTGTTTTCCAAACTGTTTTGGGGTGATTCATATGTGCTAAATGCTTTATCAATGATTTCAATAACAATTACTATGTGGTTTCAAGAACAATAACAATTATTTCAAGAACGCTAACAATGATTTCAAGAACGAATACAATGATTTCAAGAACGAATACAATGATTTCAAAAACTAATAACAATTTCAAAAAGTGAACAAACTTGTTGGTTGTAGTTTACATGACCGATGACATTCATTAGCAATGATCAAGCCGACCAGTATTAGGTTATGGTACCATAGGATCTGACAAATCCCGTTATTTACTGCACCCATTGTTATGTGTGGGGGTTGTGGGTAGCGACTGAATCTGTAATTATTAACTTATCCTTTGGTAAGGGTTTGTTAAGAACGAGAGCGAGAGCGAGATGGAGCGAGGAACGCGTCAAGAAGGTTTGAATGTTATTAGAGAATCGACCATAAAGTAGTTTCACAATTAAAACAAGAACGACGAGAACGAATTTACAAAAGGGTTAACGATTGGGTAAACATTTTAACATGATTGACATTTGATCATGCATTTCCCACAAAACATAACTTTGATTTAAACCAAGTTTTACTTCAATACTTTGTTTTTGTGCATATGGTTTAGTTGAGACATTTCACTTACCATACATGACATTTTGACATAGACATTTGACATGGATATTTGACATAGACATTTTGATATGATTTACATCTTGACATGAACACTTTGACATATTACCCAATACATTTGACAATTGATTTAAACATAGACTTCTTACATTGGTTGGTTTGGTTTGAGTAAATGATTAAGTAACGATGCGGGTGTAATATGATACAAGCATGGTGGATACGCCGCTGGTACTTCCTATATATAAGTGTTTGTATGGTATTACATATTGTAGCGTTATTTGAATCATTTCAGTTTGAGACATAGAACATTTTATACAAGTAACATACTTTTCACAAGACATTGATTTACAAACAACTTATCTTACACAAACTCATTTTACATGGTTATTCATTTAATCATGCATTATTCTCTTATTTATACTTATCATCCGAACTTATTATTTTTCAAATGATTTACAAAGACAAAGCAAACTAAAAGGTTCATGACTAAACATTTTCTTAAAACAGAAGTCATGAATCTTATTTTCACAAAACCTATGTATCTCGCCAGCATTTCTTTGCTGACCTTGTTTTCACATATGTTTCAGGTATTGCAAGATATCGATTGATAAGATGCATGCTCACATAGGACTGGACAAGGCCTTAGTGACTCAATAACAATGATAGACTATGTTTAAATAGTGTATTTAGATTTCCAGACGATGTAATTACTCAATGTTTAATAAAACGAAACACTTTTGATATCCATGGTTATGAAACATTAATTCTGTTGCAACACGCCCCGATGTTTCCGCCGCGATTTGTTGTTTTACGCGGTCGGGGTGTGACACAGAACAACAACAACAACCAGGGGAATGGAAACAACAAGGATAACAATGATGGTAATGGTGCCAAGGGACGTGCATTTGTGATTGGTCATGGTGATGCGAGGAACGATCCCAACGTCGTGACGGGTAAGTTCCTACTAGATGATTTCTTTGTTTCAGTTCTATTTGATTCGAGTGCCGATACTAGTTGTCCTTAAAAGTTAGTCAGATGCTTAAGCGTACACCAATTCCTTTGAACACCAAGCATGTGGTAGAACTAGCAAACAGTAAAAGTCTTGAGGCCACACACATAGTTAAGGGTTGTAGTCTCGCTCTCGCTGGTCAGACCTTCTCTATCGACCTTATCCCTATCTTTCTTGGAAGCTTCGACGTTGTCCTTGGGATGGATTGGTTATCCCAACATCGAGCGGAAATACTCTGCAAGGAAAAGATTGTCCGCATCTCTCGTGCAAGCGGTGAACCTCTCGTTATTCGTGGTGACAAGAGTGGTGCTGTTGTGGGCATCATCTCTTTCCTTAAGGCCAAAAAGTGTTTGCGAAAGGGCCACACTGCTATTCTAGCCCTCGTTACTGACACCGCAGCGAAAGAGAAGAAGATTGAAGACATTCCTATCGTACGCGACTTTCCTGAGGTATTCCCTGAGGAATTACCTGGTCTTCCGCCTCATTATCAAGTCGAGTTCCAAATCGAGCTAGCTCCTAGAGCAGCACCAATAGTGTCACACCCCGACCACGTATAACATACAAAACGTGGCGGAAAACGTCGGGGAGTGTTGTAACAGAATTAATTGTTTCATAACCATGGCATTCAAAGTTGTACTTTATTTATCAACATAAGAGTTACATTGTTTTAAACAGGAATCAAAGAGTTTATAACATAATTAAACTAAGTCTATCTCCATTTTAAGTCTCTAAGGCACAGGTCCGCCCTAGTGTCACGATCATCGTCCTACGCAAAAGCTCCTGAAAACACATGTGAAAATAGGTACGTCAGCATAAAAATGCCTGTGAGATACATAGGTTTTGTGAAAATAGGATTCATGACTTAATTTTAAGAAAAAGTTGTTTAGCAAAAGTCAGTCATGAACCTTGTAATTGTTTTGTTTTGTAAATCATTTAAAAAGCGATAAGATCAAATGATATGTATAAATAAAAGAATAATGTGTGGTTAAGTGTATAACCAAGTAAAATGAGTTGTATAAAGTAATTTGTTTGTAAACCAAAGTCTTGTGAAAATCGTATTACTTGTGTAAAATGTATAAGTCCAAATTGAATGATTTAAATAACGCTATGATATGTAATATAATACAAACACTTATATATAGGAAGTACCAGCGGCGTATCCACCATGCTTGTATCATATTACTCACATCTCGTTACTTAAGTCACTTAAACAAACCACCAATGTATAAAGTCTATGTTTAACTTTACCCAAAAAAAAAGTCTATGTTTAAACCAACAGTCAAAAGTCCTTGTATAAATCGTATCAAATGTTAATAGTCCAAAAGTAGTCAAGTAATGTGTAACAAATGTTATGTATTGTAAGTAAAGTATTGTCACATAAACCAAATGTAGAAATGTACAAAACAAAGTATTTTGAATATATCAAAAAGTTATGTTTTGCAAAGTAATGCATGTTACATTGATACAAACATTTATGTGGTAAGTTAACGCATACATTCAAGCCTTGAGACAGTCGGATAACCCTTTCAGTCAAGGTTATCAAAAGAAATGTTTTCGGATTCAGTCATTCCTTACATCCAAACAAACCCGGGATGTCAGGAATGGGATTTGTCAAGTCCTATGGTACCAGTACTTATTACCGAGCGGCGTAGCTAATGTTAATGAACGTATAAAAGTCTCGTTTGTGCAAACCAAATGTTATAGCAGTTGTATACATGTCATATGAAAACAATGTACTAAGTATGCTAAGTTAACATACAAAGTAGAAAAGTCATGTAAATCAAAGTGCTAGCATGCTATCAGTCAACATACATAGCAGAAATGTAAAGTAAAGCAATGTACTAAGTATGCACACAATGGACATACATAGCATGAAATGTAATGAAATCATGTACTATAATGTACTAACAAACATAGCAGGTATATGATGTGAAAACAGGAAAGCATGAAAGTAACAAGTAGGCACATGTGTTCCACCCCAAAATGTTTAGAAAACAGTAAAAGAGGGGTCTATATACTCACTTGAGATTGCTCAGAAGTCCTAAGATAACCACCAAGCAATGCTAGAGATCACGGAATCAAACGGCACCTAATATAGGTAACTATGTTAATAAACCGGACCTAAATCGGAAGATTTAGATAGAATGTGGGTTCGTAAACCAAACGAGTATGGAGACTCGTGTCATATGGTTTAACAAGGCCTACATACTAAATGAGACCTAACATAAGTGCTTACGACCCATTACGACCCGTTTAGGTAGCTTATGCTACTTCAACGCGTCGTTCGCGTGAAACGTGTTCGGACCGCCTAACTAGTCCTATGACAAGTAACATATGCCTTAACATGTCTAATATTGTTGTCAAATCAGTTTAGATGTCAAAAGTTATGTTACATATGTTTAAAATTCATTTTGGCATCAAGGGGGTATTTTGGTAATTTACCTAAGGCATATAAACTACCTATCATGCGACTACTTAAACGAAGCGACCATAAGGTATAACCTCGGAAGGTTATTCCCTATATGCTATGGTCACCTAATGTGTTTGGTCGGATCCTAATGATCGACCAAATGGGTCGGGTTCGAAAGTATAAGCGATTGTTTAGATCGCTTACCTTACGACCCTATATAAGCACTAAACTAAAAGTGACGAGCTAAGCATGCTAAAACATGCTTAACTAAGTTTAGAAAACAGGTTTGGTATCAAAACAAACGGTTTTGATACCCATAAGTAGTTTGGTAACAAAATACGCAAGAATACGTATTCTGACCGAAACTACGGCTCGTCACTGAGCCTAGATAACGTGGTAATCAGTAGGTATAGTCACTAGGGACTATAACCATCGTGATCACGCTCACGTTATGAAGTTCAAAAGAACTTCGTATCGACCATAAACTGGTCAATGCAGAAAGTCAAACAAAGTTTGACTTTCGGACTCGAAAAGCAATAAAAGAACGAAGGAACACTTACAAAGGGTCCCCGAATGCTAATCTAGATCAGAATAGCTCAGGTATGAAACAAAGGTTTCAACTTAGAGCACATTAGATCAGATTCTTGTGAGGAAAAGTGAAGGGTGGAGGTGGGTATTTATAGTTTTCGGTCCACCGTTAGGATCGTTTCTTGGAGAAGAGGGAATGATCACATCCCTACACTTGTTGGAAAGTTATGGTAGCTGATTTTGGCCACCATAAGAGATTAACATGTGGCACTTGACCTTTGGAGGGTGTTAGGGGATGTTAACATGTCATTAAAATGGCTTTTGCTGATCAGAAGGGGCCTCACGTGACGCTAGGGGGGCTAGGTGTCACGCTAGGGTCCCCCTGATCAGCAAACACTTTCTAATGTTCACCTTTCAGTCCCCGTTGCGTATTAAGGCCATTTCCGACATGTTTAAGGCTCGTTAAATCATTTTCAAGGCTCCACAAGGATGCCTAAACATTGTGGACATGAAACATGCTCAAAAATATGCCGGATGTCAGTTCGTTTGGTCGTACGATCGCGATGTTCGCTTAATTACGACGAAATGTGCATAAGCGCGAAAAACGATCTAAATTGCGCGACGAATGGATTTTTCTCAAGACGAAAACTAATAATAAAATATTTTAGTGCTTACATAAATTTTTGGATGTCCGGATGTATTCAGAACGTAAGTTATGTGCGAAAATGAAAACTTGTGCACTTTTTTACGCTTTTAGTCCCTGAATGACCCAAAAGTTTATTTTAGCACACCGAACCCCTCAAAGCTTATTTCTAAGCTATATAAAGGATATTTAAGGTGTGTTTAACTTATGGTCATGTTCCGGAGTGTTCGTTACAGTTCAAATTGGCATACTTTCGCAGTTTGTCAAGTTTAGTCCCTGTAGGCGAATTAACTTGTTTTTGCCATACCAAAGCCTTCAAAAACTTATTTCTAAGTTATGTAAAGGTTATTTAAGGTATGTTAAGTATATGTTGATGTTCCGTAGTATTTGTCGCATTAAACTGATTACGTTTACGCCCCAGTTTGCGTATAACTCTCCAGAAAGCGATATAGAGTTTGAAATTGAATAAAAGTCAAAACATGAAAAATGTAAAACATAACCAAACAAACATTGGGATCAAATAACATTGTTTTATTGATAATTGTACTGTTCACAATGATTACAAGCACAGATGTTACAAATAGCTCGTGCACCGTATCGCTTAGCTCCATCTGAACTAGAAGAATTGTCGGCTCAACTACAAGAGCTATTGGACAAGGGTTTCATTCGTCCTAGCTCTTCGCCCTGAGGAGCTCCAGTTAGGTTTGTGAAGAAGAAAGACGGTACCTTCCGTATGTGCATAGACTATCGCGAACTCAACAAGGTCACCGTGAAGAATCGTTACCCTCTCCCTCGTATCGATGACCTGTTCGACCAGTTGCAAGGGTCGAGCTTCTACTCTAAGATTGATCTGAGATCGGGCTATCATCAGCTGAGAGTCCGAGACGAGGACATCTCCAAGACAACATTCTGGACTCGTTACGGACACTACGAGTTCCTTTTTTTTGGGTAAAGGGTTACCCCGGTGATTTTATATATTCACAAACAAATAAAACAAGTAGTAAGGAGACAACACCCTTACTAGTTCAAACATGAGACATGCCTCATGAAAGTGGAAACTAAAACAAAACAAGTAGACCCAACTAAACAAAAACCACTAGCCTAGAATCTAGAATAAAAAACAACAAAAATCATTCAGCCTCCATCATCCACAACCGAATCGCCATGGATCTCCCACTCGTCAAGCAACCTCCTCACTTTAATCGTGTTCTTGAACTTCAAACCCATCAGTTTATAATGGACCATTTCAATAATTGAACCACAGATGTTTTCAGGAGGCCTGGCATGGTTTTTAAAGAACCGATGGTTTCTCTCTCGCCAAATAGCATAAGCAGATGCAGCAACAATCAAACGACAGACAAGATTAGCAGCGGATTTTGATCTAGCTCGATGCCGCAGCCAATCCACAATAGCACTCCACTTAGCTTCCACATTACTCATACCTGCTTTTATTCGAATCCCTTCCCAAATCTGAGCCGAGAACTTGCACTCAAAGAACAAATGATCATGCGAGTCAATATCTTCATAACATAAGAGGCAACACATCATATTCATGTTATTACTTCTAATGTTATTCCAATGAAGAATTTTATCCTGAGTCATCAATTTACGCCTCATAATAAGCCACATAAAGAAAGCATGGCGAGGAATACACTGCCCAAACCAGACAACATTAGCCCAGTCCACTTCCGGTTCACTAGCTTGGATTGAATTCCAGACTACTGAAGAAGAGTAATCACTTAATTCGTCCCCATCTTTCCAAAACAAACGGTCTTGCGTATAATCATCCCGCTGAATCTGATCAAGTTGTAATAGAACCGGATAAGTGTCTCTCCAAGCATCCGACCATAACCATGAACATTAGACGACATATCCTCAACAGTTGCTTGTAAAGAAAACCCCTCTCGAGTGATAGTTCTAGCCGATAGAAAAGAACTCAAAGGACCAAAATCACTCCAGTTATCATGCCATGCTGAAGTGCATCTACCATTGCCAATTTTAGACCAAAAATAACCCCTAATCAGCGGCCGAAGCTGTAAAACTTTTCTCCAGCTCCAACAGCAATTTTGAACATTCTTGCACTCCCAAAAACTACGCCCCTTTAACCTGTACGAGTGAATCCAAGCAACCCAAAGTGACTCACGGGTTGTAATAATGCTCCAAACATGCGAAACCATAAGAGCCTTATTGACATCACCAATCCGTCTAATACCCAACCCTCCTTCATTTTTAGGAAGACAAACAGAATTCCAAGAAACCTTGGCCTTCCCGCGCTGAAAATTACCCTGAGACCATAGAAAATTCCTCATTTTTGCTTCTAGGTCATGAATAATCCGTGCCGGTAAAATAAAGACTGAAGACCAATAGACGTGCATAGCTGACAACACCGAGATAATGAGCTGTAATCTACCTGCAAAAGATAGCAGCTTGTTCTTCCAGTTGTGAATTCGCTGATCCAACCGCTCCACCAGAATACTGCAATCCTTATAAAGGAGGCGTGTAGAGATGAGAGGGACACCCAAGTAACGCACAGGAAGTTTCCCTTCAACAAAAGGAACATCACTCAGAATAGCCCTTTTAACGTGATCAGGAACATTACAAAAGAAGCCCGTACTTTTCTGAGAGCTAGGAATCAAATCCGACATTTTAGAGAAATCCTTTAGAGACTTCATAATACACCTAGCCGAATCAACATCTCCTCTTGCAAATAGGAAAAGATCATCCGCAAAACATAAGTGACCAATCTGTTGTTTTTCACACTTATTATGGAACCTGAATGAAGAATCAATCCTAAGCATATGCTGTAGAATACAGGTTAGCACCTCCATAACGAGATTGAACAGATACGGAGACAAAGGATCACCCTGTCTTAATCCCCTCTTATCCTTGAAATAACCATAAACATTACCATTGATGCATATCGAGTATGAAGTAGTAGACACACAAACCATGATCCAATCCACCATAACTCGATGAAAACCAAAACCCACCAGAACTTGTTTAAGAAATCCCCAGTCAACTATATCATATGCTTTCTGAATGTCAACCTTGAATGCACATCTAGGCGGGCCAGAACTCCTATGATAGTTATGCATCAATTCCTGAGTAAGAAGAATATTATCCGATATCTTCCGGCCCGGAACAAAAGCAGATTGATTAATGCTAATAATCCCACAAAGCGTATCCTTAATACGTTCCACTAAAACCTTACTAATACACTTTTAGACGACATTACAGCAAGAAATCGGTCGATAATCAGTAACTCTCGCAGGAGTGGTGATCTTCGGAACCAGAGCTAAAAGCGTATGATTTAACTGTTTTAGGAGCTTCCCCGTGTTGAAAAAATCCAGGACCGCATTCGATATGTCACTACCCACAATATCCCACGCCTTCTTAAAAAACGCAGCTGTAAAGCCATCAGGCCCTGGCGCTTTATCATTACCAATAGCAAACATAGCCGACTTTATTTCCTCGAGAGTAATAGGCCGCACCATATGACTAGCCAGATTAGCATCTAACTTTTTCGTAAACAACTCAGGAGAAGGATCTAGAGATACCTGACCATGACATCCCAAAAAGTTCTCATAATAGTTGACAAAGACATCCGGGACTTCATCCCCCTCATAGGACATGCCATTTGCATCGGTAATAACATCTAAGCGAGATCGATGATTCCTACTCTTCAGCGACATGTGGAAAAAAGCTGAATTCGAGTCACCCGCTCGCAACCATTCAACTTTTGATTTTTTGCTTCAAGAATCTTTCTTCATCAAGACAAGCTTCCTGAAACTCACTCAAAACTTTTGTTTCTTCAAAATCCTTAGCGCCTCATTTGTCGGATCGTGATCAATAATCTGTTGAAGACTCCCAAGCTTTTCATGAAGATCCACCACTTTTTTATGCAAGTTACCTTGAGCAAACAAAAGGGCCCTTAGAGGAGATTTCAACATGCGCAACTTCTTCATAACTTGGAACTGATACACACCATTAATAGAAGTATCCCATTCAGCTTTAACTATTTCCAAAAACTTTGGCTTATAAACCAAGAAGTTTGCGAATTTAAATGGTCTCGGCTTCAATTTCGCAACCTTTGGAAATTTTAAAATACATGGGCAGTGATCTGAAACACCATACGGTTGAAACAAAGCAACCGATTCTGGATATTCAGTCACAAAAGCAGTATTGCCCAACACACGATCAAATTTCTTCAGCAAACCCACACCATTTTTCAGTTTTTGATTCCATGTAAAGTGCATACCCACTCGGTTAACATCAAACACCCCAATGTCCTCCACACACTCCTTAAAATCTCGCATACCTTGAGAAATAGTAGAGCTCCCCATAGACTTATCTTCAAGATTAAGCGCTGAATTAAAATCCCCCATTATAACCCAAGGATCATTCCTCACCAAACCTTTATGCATTTTAAGTTGTTGCCATAACACCCTACGTGTAACATAATAGTTTTCTGCATAAACAATAGAACAAAACATCATTCTCCTATCCACTTTAAATATAACCTGAATGTGCATCACTTGAGCCGTTTGTAAGAGAATCATAACATCTATCATAGCCGGATCCCACCCAAGAATTATACGAGTCCCTTGTTTGACGTCCAATCCCAGTTCCGAAAAACAAAGCTACATACTTTACTCAGATTATTGACATCCACATGAGATTCAAGAATCGCACATAAACTGACATTATTCTCCTTAACAACTTGACGAACCTCCTTTTGTTTCAGGGTGCGGTTCAACCCCCTTATATTCCATGTGACAAAACTAACCATTTAAAACCACTGAATCAGGAGTGTTTGCCCCTTTTTTACTTGTGGTTCCATGCTTATCTTCTCTAAGAAACTCATTTGTTTCATTGTACACTTCCATTACCTCTTCATCATCTGACTCCTCCTGATTACTATCCATTCCATCACCAGTTTTACTAGATTCCCCTTTATCATTCCTTAAAACATCAAAAGGATTGTTCACAGCCACACTATTGGTCGACTTAGGTTGAGAATTCAAGCTACCCTGCGGTTTGGGTACCACCGGTCTATACTCAAACTTCTGTTTTTGTTTATTTACTGGAAAACCAGTCCGTCTAGCCACTTTTCTACTATCCACGCCCGTAAATCCATCAGCATCCGTAGGTCTCCCTTTTTCGAACCCATAGCTTGCATTGCCTCCTTTTGCTGTTTCCCTTTGTTCCCACTACTCGACACACGAATAACCTGCTTTGGACAAGCTTCCTCATTGTGACCAAAAACACAGCAACGACCACACCTATGGGGAGACCACTCATATTCAACATATACTTTCTCCTTCACAAACCCATCCCCATCAAGACATGGAACCGCGATAACCAATTCCTCCTTAAAATCATTATCAGCTGAAATCTCCACAAGAGCACGAGCATAGCTACTTCGACCCCACACATCAACACACATTGATGTTGTAAATGAATCCAAGGCTTTCGGTTCCCCAATTATCGATGCAATCAAACTTAAACCATCTTCCGTGTAAGCAGCAATAGGAACCTCATGAATCTTAACCCAAACATTTACCTTTTTTACTTCCTTCTTCTCAAGTTTTACCGATGGCGACCAAACTTCCAAAAACATCGGCTGTGAACGAATCATCCACGGACCCTCATTAAGAGCTTTCATCATACCCGCTTGATCACCAAACTTAAAGAAGAAAAACCCATTAGCATTCATCATTGATTTTTCCACCCCAAAACGCTTCCAATTATTCCTGACGAAATATTCTACGACTGGGTATGCTACCCGATCCCCCAAGAAATATCCATACAAAGTGTTAGCCATTTTATCATGCACCACCCTGACTGATTCCCTAGGAAGAACTACATCACAACCATCATGTTTCTCATCAGTAGCAAGTTTCCGAAAGTTTACCTTCCTCGAGTTACCAGCCATGACTGACTCCGCATATGACAAAGGTTTTGAAACCTTTTCAGCAATTGGCTGACTAGCAACAGCCTCTTCCTGAATTTTCTCCGAACTTTCTTTCTCCAAGTTAGCTGGGACTGTAATCTTTATTAATTCGTCAATCACATTAATCCGAGGACCCTCATCCTTCTTGTCAACAACCGTACCTCTTCGTGGTACAAACTTCTTTCCATCGATATCCACAACCCTATCAGCAATACTTTTGAACGACAAATCAGAAAATTTCCGGTCATCTTGCCGTAAATCTGCAGATTTCTTTCGATCATCCATGATGTTAAAAGCAACTCTCTATAATAACCAACCGGTAGACTACCATGCACAAGAAAAACCGAAGAGCCAAGACCCACCAAACAGAAAAACAAAAACCCTAAACTAGCTTAAACCCTACCCCATGAATCTTTCTAAATCATATAGTAGAATAGGTAGATCAAGAATTCTGACTAACCAGAAGGATCGACTAACCCACACCACTATACGATCAGATCAAAAACAAGAGATAAAGCCGGCGATTAGAGAAAGAAAAATAACGAAAAAATCCTAGATTCAACCCAATTACTTCGCTAACTAGTTCGAATTAGACATATTGATGAATCAATAATCTAATAATCAGACTGTTATACGAAGATCATGAAGAAAATCAAAGGTTTACAAGAGAGCCAAAATCGCCATGCTAGAGAGAGAATTTGTGGAAGGTGAGTTACCGGTCACCAAAACACATTGTTTTGACTAGGACACTACGAGTTCCTGGTTATGCCTTTCGGGTTAACAAACGCACCTACAGTCGTCATGGATCTCATGAACTGAGTGTGCAAACCATACTTGGATAAGTTCGTTATTGTTTTCATCGACGACATCCTGATCTATTCCAAGAGTCAGGAGGAGCACGAGCGTCATCTACGACTCATTCTGGAACTTCTTCGAGCAGAACAGCTTTATGCTAAGTTTTCGAAATGCGACTTCTGGCTTCGTGAAGTCCATTTCTGTCACACCCCCAAAATCCACATGCGGAGTACCACCGCTTGGAGGCGCGACTGACCAGGATCCAGCCACCAATTATACTGAGCATTGGTTAAAAGTAAGAATGTTCACCAACCACAATAGTTAGCAAACATCATAGTTTGAAGTTTTAAAAGTTTAAATTCAAATAACAGTTAAAGTAAACAGCGGAAGCATAAACCAAACAGTTTCAAAACAAAGTTCATAGTTCAAGATTATTTAAAACCCAACACGTGGGTTTGACTACCACTACACATTCCCAAGCTGCAAGCTCCTGAGTCACTGGGTACCTGCAAAGCATGCAGTAGGGTATCAACAGAAATGTTGGCGAGTTCACGAGGTTTCCAGTTTTATACTTTTCGAAAACGTAGGTTGTTTAGGTAAAACATTTATAATCACGTCATGGGGAGCTACCCCATATGAAAGCTACTAAACTGATGTTACCGAAACTGTTGACGAGAAGATTTTGTGCCCCAGGTCAATGTCTATCGTCATTGACCGAGATGCAAGGTCTACTAGTTCACGCCCGATCTCCCCCGGTCACGGTGTGAGGTTGTCAAACCTAATAGCGCTGTCAACTAATAACCCGTTCGCCCCCGGCGATTAATCGGTACTATAAGCAGGGACTTTTTTTTTTTGGGTAAAGGGTTACCCCGGTGATTTTATATATCAACAACCAAAAACAAAACAAGTAGTGTAGAGAATCTACACTAGTTCGATCATGAGGCATTCCCCATGAAAGTACACCAAAACACCAAACTCTTTTTTTTTTTGGGTAAAGGGTTACCCCGGTGAATTTTATATATAAACCAATAAAACAAAGATGTGTCAGAGCAACACATCAACTAGACTTGACAGACCAAGCCTAGGACACCAATCCAACAGACCAAACAACAAACAACCAGACAAAACGTCAAGGCAAAAACAAAACAACCACGGCCAAAAACACAAACAAACACAAGGCCGGCCTAAACAACAAACAGAAAATATCTAGCCCGGATCCAGCTCGCCATCCTTAGTATCACTAATCTTCCATGTTTCAAAAATCCTCTTCCTTGTAGCCTCTAATCGAAACTTGAACCCCATAAGTCTTAGACGAACTGAACTTTTAATCTTCTCAGCCACTTGAACTGCAGATAAATGATTAGAAGTAAACAGCCGACTGTTCCTCTCTTGCCATATGTAATACGAGGTAGCCGCAACTACCATTTTACACACAATATCATCAACTGTCTTCGAGTTAGAATGATGTTCGACCCAACCCATTAAAGACTGCCATGTATTATCTACACTATCCATGTTCACCATACCCTTCACGTTTGTCCATACTTGATCCGCAAAGACGCATTGAAAGTAAAGATGATATCGACTATTACGATCATAATGGCACAAAGGGCAACACATGAGGTTAAGATTTGTTGCACTTCCTGCTTCCCAAATTGCCAACCTATCCTGCGTCTTCAATTTATCCCTGAACACCAACCACATATGGAATGAGTGGCGCGGGACACATTGAGAAAACCAAACCATATTAGCCCAGGCCGCATTATTATCTCTATTTCGAACCATATCCCAAACCTGAGAGGACTTAAAATCGCCAAACTCCCCATCCACAGCTTTCCACACTAGTCTATCCTGAGCATTATCGATCAGATGGGGTATTTGAATATTTATTAAAACCGGGAACAAGTCTAGCCACGCTTGAGGCCACCTCCACTGCCCATTCTCATTAATGACATCCGCAACCAAAGATTTCAAATTAAAACCTGCATTAGCTATCGATCTAGGAGTAATAAAAGAAATAAGAGGACTCATATGGCACCAGTTATCACTCCAAGCATTTGTTTGCATCCCACTTTTTAGTAAAAACCATATGTGAGGCCGCACAATGCTCCGAATAGACAATATTTTCCGCCATCCCCAACTCATGCTCCCTCGACAAGGGACCTCCCAAAAATTTCTCCCTTTTAACTTATATTCATGAATCCACCTAACCCAAATGGACTCACGTTTAGTTAAAATACTCCAAACATGCGTAGCCATAAGCGATTTATTAACATCCGATATACTTCGAATGCCCAAACCACCTTCTTGTTTAGGCAAGCACACATCTTTCCAAGCAACTTTCGCGCGGATTTTACCCTCCGATCCTGCATTCCATAAGAATCTACGGATTCTTTTTTCAAGCTCATTGATAACTCGAGTAGGAATAATGAACACAGAAGCCCAATAGATATGCATAGAAGACAAAACTGAGTTTATTAGTTGCAACCTACCAGCAAAGGACAGCGACTTTGTCATCCAGTTATTAATCTTCTTTTCCATTCGATCAATAAGAACCTTGCAATCTTTAAAGAGAAGCCTAGATGAGATGAGCGGAACCCCCAGATAACGAACCGGAATAACACCCTCTTGAAATGGCATAATATCCATAATTTCCTGTCTAATCAAGTGTGGAACATTACAGAAGAACACTGTACTTTTCGCTGGGCTAGGAGCCAAACCAGAGATGTTAGTAAACGTCTGAAGCGCCTCTTTGACCCTTTTAACCGAAACAACATCTCCATGAACAAAAATAAATAAGTCATCAGCAAACGAGACATTAATTATTTTTTGTTTGGCACAATGAGCATGGTATCTAAACGGAGAGGAAACAGCCTGCTGAAGTAAACGAGAAAGAATCTCCATGATTAACGTGAATAAGTAGGGTGACATGGGATCACCCTGACGTAACCCTCGTTTTCCTCTAAAATAGCCATGAAGGTTTCCATTGATGCTCAACGAATAAGAAACTGTCGACACACATGTCATAATCCACCCAACCATTTTATGATGAAACCCATATCGAATCAAAATATTTTCCAAGAAAGACCAATTTACCGTATCATATGCTTTCTGTATATCAATTTTGAAAGCACATCTAGCCGGACCCCTGTTAAGATGGTAATTATGCATTAATTCTTGCGTGAGAAGAATATTATCAGAAATTTTCCGCCCCGGCACAAACGCTGATTGGTTGATACTAACAAGATTTCCCAAACTACCTTTTAGGCGATCCGTGATAATTTTACTTATGCATTTGTAAATCACATTGCAACAAGATATCGGCCTGTAGTCAAGAACTGAATCCGGGACTTCTTTTTTCGGGATTAATGCAAGAATAGTATGATTAACCTGAGTTAAAAGCTTACCATTCTCAAAAAATTGCAACACTGCATCCGTGACTTCATTACCAACAATCTCCCATGCATGCTTAAAAAACGCCGAAGTGTACCCATCAGGGCCTGGGGCTTTATCCTCTCTAATACTGAACATAGCATTTTTAACTTCCTCTCGAGAGACCTGAGAGACCATTTGATCCGCAATCTCGCTACTTAAAACATTAGTGAAGATGCCATCCAAATCAACCTGATTAACCGAAGACTCCATCCCCAAAAAATTGGTGTAATGCGAAACCAACACATCAGCAACTTGATTACCTTCATGTCTAGTTCCCATGGTATCCGTAATACTCTGAATTTTTGTTCGAGCATTTCGAGCTTTAACTGAATTATGAAAAAACCTGGTATTCAAATCTCCCGCGCAAAGCCACTCAACCTTAGATTTCTGTTTAAGATAACATTCTTCATCATACGCCACAGATTGAAATTCTTGTAAACATTGCGTCTCCCGCTGCCTTAACCGAACATCCATAGGGTTCTGATCCACTTGAATCTGAATTTCATCCAATGTTTTCCTCAAATCAATAACCCTCTTATGTAAATTACCCTGATTGAAAAGAATCTTTCTCAACCTAGGTTTCAAGTTTCTCATTTTCTTTACAACAGAAAGCATCGTAATACCATCTATTGTTTTCATCCACTCCTATTTCACAGACTCCTGAAAATCTGGTTTTGACACAATAAAATTCGGGAATTTAAACGGCTTAGGCCTATTCCCATTGGAGCTCATCATTCTAAGAATACATGGAGTATGGTCTGACAACCGAAAAGGGTGAAACAAAGCAAACGCATCAGGAAATTGCTCAATGAACGACACATTACCCATAATTCTATCAATCTTTTTAAGAAGACCCACTCCACTCTTTGGCTTTTGACTCCACGTGTATTGCAGCCCATGAGCATTAATGTCGAACAATTCAGCTTGAAGGATACAATCTTGAAACTCACGCATACCAATAGACATGCTAGACGAACCAAATACAGAATCCTCAACATTTAAAGCCGTGTTAAAATCCCCCATAACTATCCACGGTTTACCATGACAGAACACTTTATGCTTACATAAATCCTCCCAGAGCAGTCTACGGTCTTGATATTTATTTTCAGCATACACAAACGAACAAAAGTAACTCTTTTTGCTATCTTTTATAACTACCTGAGTATGTATAAGTTGATCAGTTTGATAAATAACCATAACATCAAACATATCAGGATTCCATCCTAAGATAATACTCGTGCCTCGCGTGCATAAATCACCATTAGACATCCAACACCACTTACGGAACACATACTTGCAAATTTTAGCCAGCTTAGTAACATCCACATGCGACTCAAGGATTGCACACATATCTAATTTATTCTCAGCAACAATTGAACGAACCTCACTTTGTTTCAGGGGCCGGTTCAATCCCCTAACATTCCAGGTCATGATGCTACCCATTTAAACCATTGAGACCGGGAGTGCTTGCCCCCTCAGAATTAATAGGCTGATCATTCTTCATAAATTGTGCCATCTCCGTCGGAGTAACCTCTTTCATGTCACTATCAACCTGCCCCACCCTTCTTTGTTTCATCTCATTATCAACCTGCGATTGTCTAGCATTCTTGTTATTCTCTCTATCCTTCTTATCAGCAATATTTTCATCCCCATTCCCATCCTCATTTGCTAAAGCATCAAACGAATTACCTGTTTTGATTTGACTAGAACCCGAACTAGTACCAGTCTTCGTTCCAGAAGTACTGGCAGCAAATCTGTTAGTTTTCGGCTTATAAACAAACTTCGGTTTCTTTTGTCCAACTCCAATCTTAGCAACCCTTCTCTTATCCGTGATAAAGCCTTCCGCATCCACCATTACTTGCTTCTGTTTGGGATTAACAGCTTTTGGACAGTTCTGATCATTATGACCAAAGATGCAACATTCAGCACACCGGTGCGGTTTCCATTCATACTCAACCTTTACACTTTCCATAATGAATCCCTCATCATCCAATTTCGGAATGGCTACAACTTTGTGATCCTTCAGAACATCATCCGCACTTACCTCAATCAAGGCTCTAGCAAAACTGCTCCTACCCCAACTATTGGCACACATATCCGCTGTATAGCTATCCAATCTCTTTGGGACTCCAATCTTCGATGCCAACAAACTAAGACCATCATCCGTATAGATAGATATCGGAACATTATGAAGCTTCACCCATATAGGAACCGACTTTATTCCTTCCTTTTTCAAACTAACTGATGGCGACCAGATATTAAGAATTAACGGAACTTTGCGGATTAACCACGGCCCTCCCTCAAGAACTTTATGCATTCCTTCCTTAGAATCAAACTTAAAGAAAAAGAAACCTTCAGCATTCATTATAATCTTGACAAATCCAAACTTCGACCACACATTTTTAACATAATACTCAACCTGTCACACCCCGACCGCGTAAAACAACAAATCGCGGCGGAAACATCGGGGCGTGTTGCGACAGAATTAATTGTTTCATAACCATGGCACACAAAGTGTATTTTATTTATTAAACAAAGGTGTTACATTGTTTCAAACAGGAAATTAAAGAGTTCAGAACATAATTAAACATAGTCTATATTCTTTTAAAGTCTCTAAGGCACAGGTCCGCCCTAGTATCATGATCAACATCCTATGGAAAAGCACCTGAAAACACATGCGAAAATAGGTACGTCAGCATAAAAATGCCTGTGAGATACATAGGTTTTGCGAAAATAAGATTCATGACTTATGTTTGAGAAAATGTTTAGTCATGAACCTTGTTATTTGCTTTGTCTTGTAAATCATTTGAAAACAATAAGATCAGATGATATGTATAAGTAAATGTCAGGTTAAATAAATAACCATGTAAACATGTGTTTGTATAAGGTAAGTTGTTTGTAAATCAATGTCTTGTGAAAAGTATGTTATTTGTATAAAATGTTATATGTATCAAACTGAAATGATTCAAATAACGTTACGCCATGTAATACCATACAAACACTTATATATAGGAAGTACCAGCGGCGTATCCACCATGCTTGTATCATATTACACACGCATCGTTACTTAATCACTTAATCAAACCAAACCAAACAATGTAAGAAGTCTATGTTTAAATCAATTGTCAAATGTATTGGGTAATATGTCAAAGTGTTTATGTCAAGATGTAAATCATGTCAAATGTCTATGTCAAATATCCATGTCAAATGTCTATGTCAAATATCCATGTCAAATGTCTATGTCAAATATCCATGTCAAATGTCTATGTCAAATATCCATGTCAAATGTCTATGTCAAAATGTCATGTATGGCAAGTGAAATGTCTCAACTAAACCATATGCACAAAAACAAAGTATTGAAGTAAAACATGGTTTAAATCAACGCTATGTTTTGTGTAAATGCATGCAACTATTTAATATGAACATTTATGCGGTATTGTGAAAATGCATACATCCAAGCCTGGCGACTGTGGTGATAAACCCATTAAACAAATTAAAGGTCTATCTGTCTTAATGTCAACGAATTCGGTCATTCCTTTCTGTCCCCTTACCCTGGGATGTCCGGAACGGGAGTTGTCAATTCCTATGGTACCACTACCTACTAACGAACGGCGTAGCTAATGTTAATGGATATATTGTCCCATGTAAACAAACCAAATGTCATAACAAAATGTGAGCATGTGAAAACAATGCACTAAGTATGTAATCAAATGAACATACATAGCGTGAAATGTCATGTAAAACGATGTACTAGGTAATGCACACAATGGGCACACCTAGCATGAAATGTCATGTAAAACGATGTACTAAGTAATGCACACAATGGGCACACCTAGCATGAAATGTCATGTAAAACAATGTACTAAGTAATGCACACAATGGGCACACCTAGCATGAAATGTCATGTAAAACAATGTACCAAGTAATGCACACAATGGGCACACCTAGCATAAGATGTAATGAAATCATGTACTATAATGTACTAACGAACATAGCATGTATATGATGTGGAAACAGGAAAGCATGAAAGTAACAAGTAGGCACATGTGTTCCACCCCAAAACAGTTTGGAAAACAGTAAAAGAGGGGTCTATGTACTCACTTGTGATTGCTCAGTTGTATAAAGATAACCACCAAGCGATGCAAGAGATCTCGGAATCAAACGGCACCTAGTATAGGTAACTATGTTAATAAACCGGACCTATCTCGGAAGACTGGGTAGCATTAGGGTTTGTAAACCAAATGAGTGTCGGAACTCACGTGATATGGTTTAACAAAGCCTACATGCTAAATGAAACTTAACATAATTGTTTACGACCCATTACGACCCGTTTAGGAAGCTTATGCTACTTTAACGTGTCGTGCGCGTGAAACGCGTTCGGACCGCCTAACTAGTCCTATGACAAGTATTATATGCCTAAACATGTTACATAATCAGTTACGTGACAAAAGTTTAGGTTACATATGTTAAATTACCAATTATGTATGAAAAGGGTATTCTGGTAATTTACCTAAGGCATATAAACTACCTATCATACAACTACTTACACGTCGTGACCATAAGGTATAACCTCGGAAGGTTATTCCCTACACTATGGTCACCTAATGTATTTGGTCGGATCCTAATGATCGACCAAACTGGGTCGGGTTCGAAGGTATAGGCGATTTATTAGATCGCCTACCCTACGACCCTAGACAACGTGGTAATCAGTAGGCATAGTCCCAAGGGACTATGACCATCGTGATTACAATCACGTTGCGAAGTTCAAACGAACTTCGCATTGACCATTACTGGTCAACGCTGAAAGTCAAACAAAGTTTGACTTTCTGACTCGAAAAGCAGTAAAAATAAGGAAAAGAACAAAAGAATACTTACGAAGGGTCCCCGAATGCTAATCTAGATCAGTATAGTTCAGGTATGAAACAAGGTTTCAACTTAGAACACAACTAATAAGATTCTAGTGCCTTAAAACAATGAAAGGCATGGGGTATATATAGTTTTCGGGTAACCGTTAGGATCGTTTCTTGAATAACGTGATCGAATCTCGTGCGTACACTTGTTGAAATGTTATGGAACCACATATGCTCCTTAACTTAGTGACACATCATCTTAAAACATGTGGTTAAGGATTAATTGGTTGCAACTTGTAATTAGAAACATTGAATCTGCCAGAACACTCACTCGCGTAGCGCGACGGATAGAGCCTTAGGGCTCGCGCTACGCGACTGCCTCCCCTGAATCAGAAAGTTTCAATTTTGGCAGCAATGGTCCCTGCATGTGTTTAAGCCCTTTTTCGATGCGTTTGAACCCCGTTAACCTCATTTCAAGGCTCTAAAATGTAGTTAAAGTATAGGGAACTCAAAACATGTTCAAAAATATGCCGGAGGTTGGTCCGTTTGGTCGTACGAACGCGATGTTCGCTTAATTACGACGGAATGCGCATAAGCGCGAAAAACGATCCAAATGACGCGACGAATGGATTTTTCTTATGGCGAACACTAAAACATAATATAGTCATGCTCACATAAATTTTTGGATGTCCGGATGTATTCAGAACGTAAGTTATGCGCGAAAATGCAAACTTGTGCACTTTTTGACACTTTTAGTCCCTGAATGTCCCAAAAGTTTATTTTAGCACACCAAACCCCTCAAAGCCTATTTCTAAGCTATATAAAGGATATTTAAGGTGTGTTTAACTTATGGTTATGTTCCGGAATGTTCGTTACAGTTCAAATTGGCATAATTTCGCAGTTTGTCATATTTAGTCCCTGTAAACGAATTAACTTGTTTTTACCATACCAAAGCCTTCAAAACTTATTTCTAAGTTATGTAAAGGTTATTTAAGGTATGTTGAGTATATGTTGATGTTCCGGAGTATTTCTCGCATTAAACTGAGTACGTTTACGCACTAGTTTGCGTATGACTCTCCAGAAAGTGATATAGAGTTTGAAATTACATAAAAGTCAAAACATGAAAAATGTATAACATAACAAAACAAACATTGGGATCAAATAACATTGTTTTATTGATAACAGAACTGTTCATAGTGATTACAAGCACAGTTGTTACACAACCACCGGAAACGGTAATCTATTTCCCAGGAAGTATCCAAATAAAACATTGTCAAACCTGTCTTGAACTTTCTTAACTACCTCCCTAGGAATTACTATATCAGCTTCTTGGTGAGTCTCCATGGATTCCAATTTTCTGAAGTTCACTTCACGTTTAATACTAGGATTCAGCATCACCTTTTGCGCATAAGAAACCTTTTCCTCCTGATGCTTATTCACATAAACATTTTCCACAGGAACTGTTACTTTTTCCAACTCATCAATTACATTGATCTTGCGAAGTTCAACCTGGTTACTTGACACAATTCCACGTCTAGGAGCTAACGGGTTACCATCAATATTCAGATTTCGAATAGGAGCAAACGGTTTACCATCAATTTTCAAAGACTTAGCATCAAGACTGTTCATAAACGAATCAAGATTAGGACGCCCCTCCTGCAGATTCGACGGCATAGCACTTGTCTTAGATATAAAAATATCTCCATGCAGCTTTTCGGTGAACGAGTGAAACCCTAAATCCTCCAAATCTGAATCTTTATTACTCTCCATGCACGACAACTACGTAAACGACAATCACATACGGCACCAAGAAACCCTAATCCGAAAACCCTAGTGTTAATCTTCAACCCTTAACCGATTAATCCAATGTTTTCGATCTAGCTAAATTAAACTCAGTTAACCGCAATAAAAAACAATCAGATTAATAAATCAGAATATCAAATTAAACACTAAGGAGGCGATTGAAAAGAAAGAAAAAAACCCTAAATTCGAAATTGCTCACAATTGCTAACTAGTTCGTTATAGAGATTTGACAGAATCAAAACTCCAATCACAGACTGTTATACAAAAGATCACAAAGAAGAATCAAGGATTTCACGAAGAACAAGATCGCCTAGGGTTAGAGAGAAAACAGCCATTGAAGAAGTTGAGTGTTGTACCAAAACACCAAACTCAACGACTACAAAACAATCACAAAGCAACTAGCCTAGCATCTAGGAAAAAACGAAATACAATTCAATAACTAGTCAGCCACCATCATCCAATATCTCTTTGCCATGGACTTCCCATTCGCTTAAAAGTCTGCGAACATTACCAGTATTCTTCAGTCTCGCTCCCATTAACTTGTATCGAACCAATTGTATTATATGAGCACCAACAGTCTCTGGGGGTCTCAGCTGATTCTTTTTTTTTTTTTTTTTTTTTGGTAAAGGGTTACCCCGGTGATTCTATATATTCACAACCAAAAAGAAACAAGTAGTGTAGAGAGTCTACACTAGTTCAATCATGAGACATGCCTCATGAAAGTAAACCCGAAAAGCCAAAAAAACAAAACAAAGCATCCAACCAACTAATGGAAAACAACAAACTAGACAAAACTCTAGACCGAACAACCAAACAACGAAAGAACTAATCAGCCCCCATCATCGCTCTTTTCATACGCGTGGATCTCCCATTCTTCAAGAAGCTTCCGCACCCTAACGGTATCCTTCAATTTTGCTCCCATTAACTTGTATCGCACTGTTTTTGTAATAACATCACTAACCGTCTCAGGAGGTCTCAATTGATTTTTAAACAACCTGGCATTCCTCTCTTGCCAAATATTGTAAGCTGCAACCGCAACGAGAAGCTTAGCAACATAAGTTTCAGCCCTCTTTTGATGAGCACGAGCACAAAGCCAGTCAATAATCTCCGACCATTTCGGACAAACCGAGTTCATCCCTCCCCTATTCCTAATTTGAGCCCACACTTGCGGTATGGAGAAGTTCTCATCAGCTGTACACTTCTTGAGATTGGACACGTGAAAAGTTGGATGAACATTTCCAAGTTCAGGAGGTAACTCAAGTTTGTAGGCTACCTTTCCGATTCTTTCGACAATCTTGAATGGTCCAACGTATCTAGGTGCAAGTTTTCCTTTCTTTCCAAATCTGATCACACCTTTCCAAGGTGAGACCTTAAGTAATACTCGATCACCGACTTGAAATTCAAAGGCTTTGCGTTTTGGGTCCGCGTAAATCTTCTGACGGTTTCTAGCTGCCTGAAGGTTTTCACGAACTTTCTTGACCTTGTCAGTTGTCTCTAAAATGAGGGCAGGTCCAGTAAGTTGAGCCTCACCAATCTCATTCCAGCAGACTGGTGAACGACATTTTCGACCATAGAGAGCTTCGAAAGGAGCCATTCCGATGCTAGTGTGATAACTGTTGTTGTAGGAGAATTCAATCAATTTAAGATGTGAATCCCAGCTACCACCAAAATCGATCACACAAGCTCTAAGCATATCCTCCAGAGTCTGGATTGTTCTCTCAGATTGACCATCCGTTTGCGGATGATAAGCTGTGCTCAGATTAAGTTGGGTCCCCATAGCAGATTGCATGGTTCTCCAAAAATGAGAAGTGAAACGAGCATCTCTGTCAGAAATGATGTTCAACGGAACACCATGTCGAGCTACAATTTCATCCACATAGATTTGAGCAAGTCTGTCAGTAGGAAAATCCTCGCGGATTGGCAAGAAATGTGCTGACTTTGTAAGACGATCAACGACTACCCAGATGGCATCATGACCCTTCTTTGTGCGTGGAAGTTTGGTAACAAGATCCATAGTAATGTTTTCCCATTTCCAAACTGGGATCTCTGGTTGCTCCAATAAACCAGAAGGACGCTGATGTTCAGCCTTAACCTTAAGACAAGTAAGGCATTTTGATACGTATAAGGCAATGTCTTTCTTCATACCCGGCCACCAATAGTGTGTACGAAGGTCCTTATACATTTTATCTGAGCCCGGATGAATAGAATAACGAGACTTATGGGCTTCATCCATAAGCAAGGTACGAAGATTATCCTGGCTTGGGACCCACAAACGGTCCATGAAGTAATATGATCCATTGTCCTTCAGTTCCAGAGCAGGTGTTATGTGATAAGGAAATTCCTTATCCATTAAACCTTGTGAAACACAAGATTGTTGAGCTTGAGAAATGCGTGCTTGAATATCGGATCGAGCTTGAATAACAGATTGAACACGTACACAATGAAGCTTAGTACGTTCCTTACGACTCAATGCGTCAGCTACGACATTCGCCTTACCAGGATGGTAGCGAATTTCGCAGTCATAGTCGTTTAAAAGCTCAACCCAACGTCGCTGTCTCATGTTGAGTTCTTTCTGGTTGAAGATATGCTGAAGACTTTTGTGGTCAGTGAAAACCACACATTTTGTACCGTACAAATAGTGTCTCCAGATTTTGAGAGCAAAGACAACTGCACCCAACTCAAGATCGTGAGTGGTGTAGTTCTTCTCATGTATCTTCAATTGTCTTGATGCATAGGCTATGACTTTGTTCCTTTGCATCAGAACACAGCCAAGACCCAATTTCGATGCATCACAATACACAACAAAATCATCATCACCCTCAGGCAATGATAGGACAGGCGCATCGCAAAGCTTCTGCTTCAGGTGTTGAAAAGCTTCCTCTTGTCTGAATCCCCAGTAAAAGGGCATTTTCTTCTGAGTTAGAGCAGTTAGGGGAACTGCAATCTTAGAGAAGTTTTCAATGAAGCGGCGATAATAACCCGCTAGACCAAGAAATGAACGAACTTCAGTAGGAGTAGTAGGCGTATCCCAATCCTTAATCGCACTGATCTTGGAGGGATCTACATGAACACCTCGTTCGTTGATAATGTGTCCCAAAAATTGAACTTCTTTAAGCCAAAATTCGCATTTGGAGAATTTGGCAAAAAGTTGCTCTTTCTTCAGGAGTTCCAGAGTAAGACGAAGATGCTGCTCGTGATCAGCTTGCGTCTTAGAGTAAATCAAGATGTCGTCAATAAAAACAATGACGAACTGGTCCAAATAAGGTTTGCAGACCCTATTCATTAAGTCCATGAAAACAGCAGGAGCATTAGTCAAACCGAATGGTATGACTGTGAACTCGTAATGTCCATAACGAGTACGGAATGCTGTCTTCGGAATGTCTTCTTCTTGCACCCGAAGTTGATGATACCCGGAACGCAGATCGATCTTCGAAAAATAAGAAGCGCCTTGTAGCTGATCAAAGAGGTCGTCTATGCGAGGTAGAGGATATCGATTTTTGATGGTAAGCTTGTTAAGCTCACGATAATCGATACACATCCTAAAGGATCCATCCTTCTTCTTGACAAAAAGAACGGGAGCACCCCACGGTGAAAAGCTGGGACGGATAAAACCTTTGTCAGAGAGCTCCTGAAGCTGTTTAGACAACTCTTGCATCTCAGACGGTGCAAGACGATATGGAGCTCTGGCAATGGGATTTGCACCAGGTACGAGATCAATGCGGAACTCGACTTGGCGTGCTGGAGGTAGACCAGGTAAATCTTCAGGGAACACTTCAGAATAATCCCGAACGACAGGAATATCCGAAATAGACTTACCCTTGCCTTTATCTTCTGTAACATATGCTAAGAAAGCCACATAGTTCTTCTGCAGATACTTCAGAGCTTTAAAACAAGACATGAGTTTGAGACCACCGGTAGGCTTCTCACCTTGAACTTGCAGGATCTCGCCTGTCGAAAGCGGCACACGAACAATCTTCTTAGAACAAACTATCTCTGCGTGATGCTTGGATAACCAATCCATTCCCACAATAACGTCGAAGCTTCCAAGTTGCATAGGCGCGAGGTCAATAGGAAAAAGATGGTCGTTAAGATTCAACTGGCAGTTGTGAAGAACAGAATCAAGAATAATGGGTTCACCACTAGCAACCTCTACTGTCAAAGATTTGCCTAGTTTCGTTCTAGACACTCGAAGCATTTGCTCAAAAGACAAAGACACGAAACTCTTATCGGCACCGGAATCGAAAAGAACAGATGCAGGCTGATTATTAATAAAGAACGTACCGTTCACCACATTATCGTCAGCCTGTGCCTCTTGGGCATTCATGTTAAAAACTCGGCCTCGAGCCGGAGCCGGATTCTGGTTCTGGTTCTGGTTCTGGTTGACTAGTCTTGGGCACCGATTCCTATAGTGGGTCAGATCCCCACAATTGTAACAAGCACCCGGTGGGTATTGTGGTCGTGCAGCTTGACCCTGTTGCGGAGCAGGAGGCTGAGCAACTTGTTGAGCCGGGTTCTGAACCGCGGGATTCTGAGCAGATCGACAAACATTGGCGAGATGGCCTGATTTCCCACAGTTAGTACAGAAACGGCATGGAAGTTGCGGCTGGTGGTGACTGTTGCATCTATTGCACAAAGGTGCATTCCCTGTATAGGGTTTCTTTGCTGGAAGCTGTGCGGGTTGGTTGGGAGCTGCCAGATTAGCTTGGGCAGTGATAGCAAAATTTTGGGAAGCCTTACGCTTCCTTGACCTCTTCGAAGAACCAGAGTTCTTTCCATTCAAGTTTTGACCTTTCTTGTTATCTACCTTATCTGCCGACTGTTTCTTGCCCTTGTCACCCTTCCGGTGTAACTTGTTCTTTCGAATCTGCGACTCAGTCAATGTCGCAGATAACTCGATCGCCTGACGAAGTGTGGCAGGGTTACTACCAGTAAGAATGTCTTGTACCGAGTCAGGTAGACCATCGATGTATCTCTCGAGAGCCTTGTCGAGTGGGGTGACCATTGTTGGGCAAAGCAGACTCAATCCTTCAAACCGATCAGTATAAGCCCTGTGCTCACCACTATCTTGCTTCAAAACATCAAACTCTTTCTCCAACGCTCGCTGTTCATGGCGAGGATAGAATTCCCTCATCATAAGGGCTCTAAGTTCAGCCCATGTCTGTGCGAGAGCAACTTCTGCACCCCGGTCTCTCATAACCCCGTTCCACCATGTCAAAGCCCTCTTCTGAAATACACTCGAGGAGAACTCGACCTTGCGATTATCCGGACACTGCACATGGCGAAAAGTATTCTCTATGCTCTCAAACCACTGAAGAAGCCCAGTCGCTCCCTCAGAACCACTAAACTTGAGTGGTTTAGCCTGGTTAAAATCCTTGTATTTGCATGGAACATTGTTGTTGTTGTTGGCTTGATTCCATTGAGCAAAGAGATTTGGAAACTGAGCAGCCATCTGCTGCGCAATAATTTCTGCCAGCTCGGCAGTAGCTATCTGGTTCTCGCGTCGAGGAGGCATTCTAAAAGAGGAAAACATGAAAAGAAACGAGTGAGATGATTGGATGAAAAGAATGAGATGAAACAAAGTCAACAAAAGCAAAGATGGTGGTCATTCGTCCGTATCACAAAGCAAACAAACGACTCACATTGACTAATCAAAGTAAATGGATCAAAAATAATGTATAATGAAGACATGCTCGCCTATAAGTGAACACTCATCCCAAGAATTCCCAGGTAAGCACAACTGGTCTCGCGTCTGTTTGAGATGTATACGAAGTGCTTGCCTAGACAGAAAACTCAGAATACAGGCATTCACCCTTCCAGTTTGCACATGTTCACATTATTTAAAACCCAAAACGTTTGACGGGATTTTTGAAAATTAGAAGGCACAAGGCCAAAAACCAAACTTGAAAAGGGTTCAAAACCATAAAACAGAGGGTTCAAAACCTTACAATTGAGGGTTCAAAACCTTGTAAAAATTTATTCAAAAACAGATGATTGTTTTTCAAAAATCGATTCGGAAAAATTTTGGTTCCATGTTTTGTTAATCACCTAAGGATAGGTGATGTACATGTTTTAAGATCTAAACACAAGATAGCTTGTGTTAGGTTCCTAGAAAAGTTATAGTCTAGGTCAAAGCATTACTAACAACCTAATTCCCTATAACCATTGGCTCTGATACCAACTCTTCTGTCACACCCCGACCGCGTAAAACAACAAATCGCGGCGGAAACATCGGGGCGTGTTGCGACAGAATTAATTGTTTCATAACCATGGCACACAAAGTGTATTTTATTTATTAAACAAAGGTGTTACATTGTTTCAAACAGGAAATTAAAGAGTTCAGAACATAATTAAACATAGTCTATATTCTTTTAAAGTCTCTAAGGCACAGGTCCGCCCTAGTATCATGATCAACATCCTATGGAAAAGCACCTGAAAACACATGCGAAAATAGGTACGTCAGCATAAAAATGCCTGTGAGATACATAGGTTTTGCGAAAATAAGATTCATGACTTATGTTTGAGAAAATGTTTAGTCATGAACCTTGTTATTTGCTTTGTCTTGTAAATCATTTGAAAACAATAAGATCAGATGATATGTATAAGTAAATGTCAGGTTAAATAAATAACCATGTAAAAATGTGTTTGTATAAGGTAAGTTGTTTGTAAATCAATGTCTTGTGAAAAGTATGTTATTTGTATAAAATGTTATATGTATCAAACTGAAATGATTCAAATAACGTTACGCCATGTAATACCATACAA
>JARYGA010001968.1:0-45862 GCA_030545235.1 Helianthus tuberosus
ATGAATTGGAGATAAAAAAAGATGAATAAAGTGAACAGCACACCATATCAACAGAATGTTGATCTCTAATATCGGGGAAGTATGATTCCAAAAGCTACATCTCCAAGAACTGCCTTTACTGCTGAAAGTTCAAACATTGTGACTCAAGAAAAGAACAGCAGCAGTTCTTCGCCAAGCAGCGGTTATCATGGAAGTGGTTATTCTTCATCAGTGTCAAGCAACCAGCAGTCTCAAAGTGCTCCTAAAAATGTTTTTCAATGCAACATTGCTGTCAATCTGAATAATGCTCAGAATTTCAACGAGGAGACAGCAAAACAGCAGATGGTATTCCTTGCCTCTATTCTGGAGTCGTATGAAAGTCTGGTAGCTGGAAAGATCGGAAACACCAATCTTACAAAAGAGGACTATAACCAGATAGATCCTAAGGAGATGGAGTTGATTGATATTCGTTGGTGCATGGCAAGTGTAATTCGCAGAGCACAACGATTCATGGAGATCACGGGGAGAAATACTATTGGAGGTCCTTCGACAAAACTCGGTTTCGACAAATCCAAGGTGACGTGCTTCAAGTGTAAGCAAAAGGGGCACTTCAAGTGTGAATGTAGAAACTCTGGAGCAGATGAAACAGCAAATCCTTTTCATGATGATTACTAGAAGAAAGCTGTTTATCATCAAAACCGTGAGGAGCCACCGAGGATGAAACAGACCGAGGAGACTCCAAAAGAAAAATCGAGAGCGTTGGCAGTCATCCAGGATGATGAAGGTTTCGATTAGAGTGAATTCTTGCCAGATGAAGATGCAGTTGGTTTTGCATTTATGGCAACAACTGAACAAACAGGAGAAGAGACAACATACATCCGTCGAAAGATGTTGGCACAACATATGAAGAAAAAGATCTACGAAGCTTGGAAAGAAGCCAAAAGGGCAAGAAGATGGGATCCAGATTGTGAATGTTACTTAGATCCAAAAGGCAACATCTATGTGGAACCATCATTAGTTGATGTCGAAACTCTCATAAAGTCAATATCGGCAACTGAAGAACAGAACAAGATCGACGCTGCAAAGAAAGCCGAGAAAGAAAGGCTAGAGTCAAAGAAGGTAGACGAAGGGATCATCGACACTACTAAAGAAATGACAGTAGAAAATCTGATGAAAATGGCAGACCAAGTTCTTATGGCAAAAGCACTTGAGGTAGATTCCTAGTCTACTTCTAGTTCTGAGTCATCAAGCAAGGTCAGTAGTAGTGGTTCAAACAATGAATCAGGTAAGACTGATTGTGCTAACACAGAAAGTGTTTGCAGAAATTGCATGAAAGAGTGCAAAGTCTGCAGTACACATGCGTATCTCTTAAACAAAACAATCCAGGATCTGGTTGAAAAAGTCGGTGTGATTGAAAAGGAAGTTCTAAATCGAGATAAACTGGTTTAGGCTTCTAGTGAGAGAATCAAAGAATTAACTGGAAAGATTGAAAAAGATAAAAGTGATGTTGAACTTTTTCAAAAAGAAAATGAAAAACTTACTCTTGAAAACAGAACAATTGCTGAAAATTTTGACAAATTGAAAAGGTCAGTAAAAGATTCTGACGAACGAAAAGGTAAAACTTACAAAGAAAACATTCATTTGACTGGAGTTCTTCAGGCAAAAGAAAAACAAATCAACCAGCAATTGGATGAGTCGCAAGTCTTAAGCTTCAATTCCAAGAAGCTAAGATTGAAAATGAAAGAATCAATCTAAAGTTGACAAGCTATAACTCCGCTAGCTTTGTTCTTCAACACATTGTTCCCAAACCAATCGGGAAGAACAAAGCTGGTGAGAACATCTACTCAGATGAAACAGGGGTGGGTTATCATAAAGTTCCACCACCTGTGCTTAACAATTTTTCAAAGAAGAAATCTGGGTTAGATAACGATTCTGAAACAAGTGAGAAAACCGATGTTGAAAAACTTCCAGAAACAATTGATGTCACATTCACTTCATCATCTGATGAAGATAGTGTTCAATCTGAAGTCGTAAAGAACGTTGTTGAGAATGTATTAAAATCAGACAGTGATTCGACTGAAGATGAAGAATGTTTTCTGAACAACTACATTTTGAAACCGAAATCCCAGAACAACTCAAGTGATGAACCTACTCTTGTTATGTACAAAATGTGTGGTTCTGATAAGTTATACTCGGATATTGAGTTTCCAATTGAGAATGTGAATGTCGATAAGCTAAAGAAAGTTTTCAAACTTGTTGAAATTGATGTTTCTGAGATTGAAGGGTTAAAGAGTTCCAAAAGGTTTTTAAACTTTGAACGTGCTAAATCTTACTATAAGAAACCTGTTATACCACCATGTTTTAACAAAAACAACCAAAACAGATGGTCGGGTGGTTATTAGGGTGGTAAGAACTATCCAAAAAGGAACTTTCAGAAACAAAAATTTGTAGAAAAGAAAGTGTTTGTGAAAAGCTCAAGCTCAATTTTCGAGCAAGAATCGGAAATATTTTCAAAAACAAACGAAGAAGTTTTTGCAAAGAAGGCCTCACAGCCTCAGACTGAAGGTAAAAGTCGGGTTGTTGACACCCGTACTTGCTTCAAATGCAACGAAGTTGGTCACATTGCACGAAAATGCACCAACTCAAAACCTAAGTATGTGGTTATTGAGAATCCGAGAAAGAAAAATGATGTCAAATGCAAAGTGCCAATGTTTGTTGAGAAGAAGATTTTGAAAAATGAAAACATTAAAGTCAAAACTGAACTCGTAAAACAGCCGGTAAAGAAAACTGATCATTTTTACAAACGGGTTGCTTCTTCACAACAGACATGGAAGCCAAAATCTCAATCTAAGACATCAGTTGAGTCAAAACCAAAGGTTTTTGATACTTCAAAACAACCATCTTCAACCAAACCGGTTAGGATGGATTTACCTTTGGATTTTTATGAAAAACATGAGAAACAAACTTCGACTCCACCTAAGAAGAAGTATGTTCCAAAGAAAAACCAACCATCTTGTCAACCTCCGAAAGACGAATTCTTTTTATACAAAGAGGTTGAGGTTGGATCTGAGGAGAGTCTTAAAATGAACGACAAAAACTTCCCACCATTGTACATTGCAACAACTCACATCAAGCTACCCGAGTCAAAGGAGGCTTGGGTTGCTTCAACTACTAACTAAGTGTTTGTGAAATGTGCAGGAGCTCCCGAGATCTATCTCGAAGTGGATTATGGATAGTGGAGCATCCCGGCACATGACAGGGAGAAAGACCCTGTTGTACGATGTTTGAGGTTTCAACGGTGGATATGTCGGTTTCGCAGGAAATCAAGGAGGACGTATTATTGGGGAGGTCACGTTATCAAATGGTGTCGTTACATTTGAAAGAGTCAACTACATAGTAGAGCTGGAGAACAACTTGCTCAGCATTTCTCAGATTTATGACAGGATGTATTCAACGCATTTCACTGACAAGGAGTGTCTGATTTTGAAGCCGGGGTTTCTCATCCACGAGGAGTGGATTATCATTCGAGCACAAAGGGTTAATGATCTGTACGTGTTGGATATGAGCGTTGCTACGACTACCACGGGTCACCCTCAGTGTTTCATATCAAACGATACTGAAAAGGAGTCAATGTTGGGGCATCGAAAGATGGTCCACATTCACCTACGCAAGATGAACTAGCTGGTGCATAATGATCTTGTCAAAGGGGTTCATTTGAAGAGTTTCCACCTGAAGGGAGAATGCATAAGTTGTCTGAAAGGAAAGCAACACAAGAAATCCCATCCGTGTAAAAAGGTGAACTCAGTCTCGAAGCCACTTGAAAGACTTCACATGGATCTCTTCGGTCCTGTGAATGTCAAGAGCATTACTGGTGATCTTTATTGCTTGGTGGTTACCGATGATTATTAAAGATTTTCGTGGGTGATGTTCCTGAAGTCGAAAGATGAAACTTTTGAGAGTTTGCTGAAGTTGTTCCAAAAGATAGAAAATCTATACCAAACCCGCATACGCAGACTGCGAAGAGACAATGGTACGGAATTCAAAAACAACAGAATGGAGGAATTCTGCGATCGAAAAGGTATATTGCAAGAGTTCAGCGCACCGTACACTCTACAACAGAATGGAGTTGCAGAAAGAAAGAAGAGAACGCTGATCAAAACGGCGCGAACGATGCTAGCTGATTCAAAGTTACCAATCAATTTTTGGGGAGAAGCTATATCAGCCGCCTGCTATGCGCTCAACCGGGTACTCACTGTGAAGAAACATAATAAAACGTGTTTCGAGTTGATCAACAATCGCAAGCCTAATCTTGAGTATTTAGAGCCGTTGGGTTCTCCCTGCACAGTTCTAGATCCCGATGGCAAGTTTGGTTCAAAGAGCTTGGAAGGTATCTTTATAGGATATTTCAGTCCACTCAGACGAGTCTTTGTTCCAAGCCTCAAAAGGATCATCGAAGCACAACACGTTGAATGTCAAGGCTACACAATGCCTCCACAGAAGCCCGCAGACTCATGGTGATTCAACTATGATGCTTTATGGGATTCATTTGAGATAGAAGAAGAACCAGAGTACTTTGATGAACTAGACATTTTACGGGAATATGAAGCATCCCAGGGAAGATTTCCAGCAAGGTCTTCTAAACGTCAACAACAAACTTCCAACGATGATGAAGCTGGTCCCAGTAACACTGGAGAAAATGATGATGTTCAGCAAACTCCAACTTCTTTGGAACAAGAGCCTGCTCCAGAAAGTCAGACAACAGTCAATGATGATGATTTAGAGTCTGATGTTATCCCGACCTTTGATCACGGTGATTCAGAATCTGAGGGGGAGCAGATCTAATCTTCAGATCAGACAGTTCATATTGATGAATAAGTCGTGGACCAGAATGTCACAAATTTGGAAGGCAAGGTGAACGTTCTCGGTGAAGTTATGTCGAGGACTCTTTCCTATCACCCCGAGGAGTTGATAATAGGAGAACTGCAATCAGGAGTTTGCACAAGAAGCCAGAATGACCATGGCCTTACTTGCTTTTATACTAAAATTGCTCCATTACAGACTGAATTCTCACTCAGTTGCTTTATTTCGCAGATCGAATCGTGAATATACAAAGAAGCACTGACAGAAGAATCGTGGGTCAATGCAATGCAGGAGGAGCTGGGTCAATTCGAGAAACTTGGTGTATGGAAACTTGTTGATCTGCCTGACGGACACAGAAAGACAAACACCAAGTGGGTGTTCAAATGCAAAAGGGACGACCGTGGAGTGATAGTCAGAAACAAAGCTCGACTCGTAGTTCAGGGCTTTAGTCAGCAAGAGGGGATAGACTTCACAGAGATTTACGCTCCAGTTGCTCGACTTGAGGCCATCAGAATATTCCTTGCTTTCGTTTCATGGAAAGGTTTTAAAGTTTACCAGCTAGATGTCAAGTCGGCGTTCCTTTACAGAAAGGTGAAAGAGGAGGTCTATGTCGGATAGCCACTGGGCTTTACTGACCCAATTCACAAAGATAAGGTTTACCTCTTGGACAAAGCGCTGTATGGTTTGCATCAGGCCCCGAGAGCCTGGTACAAGACGCTTTCTCAACACTTGCTTGCCAACGGCTTAATCCGAGGCAAGGTGAACGCTACTCTCTTCACTAAGGAAGTCGGTGGCCATTTGCTGATCGTTTAGGTATATGTTGATGACATTATTTTTGGGTCAACGAACGAAGAACTCTGCAAAGATTTCAAACAAGTGATGAAGCATAAGTTCGAGATGTCGTCAATGGGTGAGATGAAGTTCTTCCTAGGGCTGCAAGTCGACCAGATGCCTGAGGGAACTTTCATACATTAAACGAAGTACGTTTACGACGTTCTGGAGAAATTTGGGATGTCCGAGATGGCGCCGATTTCTACCCCATTAGCAACGAATCATGGTATAAACCCTGATCTCACCGGAGAGAAGGTTGACGAGACTCTATACCGCTTGATGATTGGTTCGCTGATGTACCTGACAGCATCCAGACCTGATATAATGTACCTGACTTGCCTCGCGACCTGATATCAGTCAAGTCCTAGAGCCTCGCACATGTCCATCGTCAAAAGGATCCTATGCTACTTGAAAGGAACCCCAAGCCTGGGGTTGTGGTATCCCAAAGATGGTGACTTCAAGCTCGAAGGATATTCAGACTTTGACTTCGGTTGCTGCAAGCTCAACACAAAATCAACAACTACAGGATGCCAATTCTTTGGACCTCGCTTGGTCACTTGGCAGTGTAAGAAGCAAACCTCTTGTAAGGACTCTCAAAAATGTTCTAAACTGACCCGTAAGTGAAAACCCTGACCCCAGAAACCCTAATCCGTATCAAAAATCAAGAAATCCAAAATTTTGGTCTTCAGGCGGGCCGCGTAAAGGATGACCAGATCCTTACGCGGGCCGGGTCAACTTAAAATTTGACCGGATAAGCATCCAGGCCACGTATAACCCATCTGGCAATCCTAACCCATGACCCATCAAACCTACGCGTAGAGTAGGCGGCTAGGCGGGCCACGTAAGGGTGAGCCTATAGCTCACGCGGGCGGCGACAGCCCCATATTTCACCTATAAATAGCCTAGCTCAGGAGCTTTCATTCTGTGTCGATCAAAACTCTCACAAACGAATTCTCATTACTCTGAAGTCGAAATTTCAATTAAATTAGCGAGGCGCTGCTCCGATACCGGGTATTAACTCGATCGCTGCTACGATTCAATGTCCAATCGATTAAAACTATCCGATGAATGTTTAAGTGCTGCTTAAATTGGGTTTATACTTTGTCATTCGTCGTGAATTCGAGGGATGTTTAAGTATTGCACTTTGTCATTCGTCGTGAGGGTTTAATCTCGTGAGTTATCGTAAATGTTGTATTAGTTACTGACCTCGTTCATGTGCATTGTTATTTAAATTAGGTTATCAGGCTAATCAGTAGGCTAAACTCTGCCCGTATAAATCTGCAATGTGAGTCATTCTCTTTTTATCAACATTATTTTACAATACTCCATTTTCAAATGTTATAATTACAGGGATTAAGTCGTGGTTATCTTAATCACTGGCTAGTGGGGTATTGTGCACATTACTAATTTCTCACGGGTTAGGCTAATAAATCCTCACCGTGATAAACGTCACTACTTGGGGTGGGACCCAATAGTGGTATGACCATCGTCACACGGGTGACAAGGCGCCAGATAAAAATAAGATAAAAGCCATTGTAATCACTCTTATGCTGTAATTCATAACTATGTGTCATTTTGTCGAAATGAATGATTCACCAGTATTTCCCCGCTGACAAAATATTTTTAAAACATGTTTCAGGCGACCTGTTGTAAATCAAGGAAAACGTGCTACGGAGCACTAACAAGCTTGAAGAGGTGGCTCAGTTAAAATGAATAAACATGTTTTAATAAATCAAGGAATTTCCTAGTAAAATTCCTCTATTGTAAATTACGGGGTTTATCCCGAACTATGAAATAAAATAATCGGGCATTTCAAGTTTTTAAAAAGATCCTGTTAAAATCTTCCGCTGTCGCATCATTTAAATACCACGGGTTCCTGTTCCGCGGCTCCTGACCGGGTCAAAGGTGGTATCAGAGCCACTGATTTAAGCCAATTAAGTATTTAAGAAAATACTTATTTTTTACGGATTACCATTTTGTGATTATGTGTTTTATTATTTGAATATTTGTTTACAGTATGGGTAAACAAAGACTTTCGGACATCTATCATAAATTAGATACTACACCGAAAGAAAAAGGATCATCATCCTCAAAACACTCTGCAAATCCTGAGGAAGGAATATTTGTTCGTAAGGCACAATATGAGAAACCACTTTCTCCTAATAAAAGAAGTTTGATTATTAGAAAAAGCCAAGAGAAAATGAAGAAGTCACAACCAAAAGAAGTGAAAGTTAATCAGGGAACCCAGGAATTAGGCAATAACCCACCATGGGAAGATAAATTAGATGAAAAATGGGCAGATCTCTATATGTTAGCAACTGTTGCAGTAAATGCAAAATTTTAAATACCCTGACCCAGTATTAGCACCTATACCATCTACAAACCAGAAACTATAGAGAAAATTTTACCCAGTAAATAAATAAGTTTACAATAAAACCCAGTATATTTTAATTTTCAGTTGTTAGTCACACGATATATGCAATAAATACTTAAATGTTTTCTGTAAAATTTTATAAAATTTTAACTTAGCATTTTGTGTGCATTTTTGCATATATGCTAAACAACATGAATGAGTTATCTGAAGCCCTTCAGAATCTCATTCTTTATCCGGTGAAAATAGAAGTTTCCAATGACTTCACTGGTTACATAGCCGATGTAGAAGAACCTATGGAATTTCAAGCTCCACCTCCGGAGAAACCAAAGCCTAAGAAAAGAAGAAGATTTGTAGGCTGGAGACGTGTACGCAGGAGAAAACCAGCGACTACGAAAATTCCCAAAATAGAGAATCCCATGGATAAAGGAAAAGGGATCGAGATGGGGGAAGGTTCTAGACCAACGGAAATGGAAATTGGGGAAAGTTCTAAGCAAGTTGAGGAGTTGCCATTACAGGAAGAATTAGATCGCGTATTGGCAAGCTGTGATATCATTAGACCTGTCAACACCAACCTCTACCCTTATCCTGCTGAAACTCAACTTCCAATAAATTTGGAACTAGCCATCCCAGAACCTTTGATCCACACCCAACCTCTAGGAATGGACGAGTGGTGGACTAATGACTGGCAGTTTCAAAACCTTCTTAATAACCCTTATACCTTTTTCCCTCAGTTCGACCCAGAACCTATACCAAACCCACCAATGAGTAATGAAAATTTAGCTGAACTCCGCCATTTTAGCGAGGAGCTGATAGGTGCAGGAAATAGGATTCAGGAGGTAGGAGAACAAATCTCCTGGAAGTACGACGAGAGGGAACGTCGCTTCTAAGGTGCCCAGAAATAGGATGGTGGTGAAACTGAGATTGTATAAAGTCACACCCCGACCACGTGGAACAACCAAACGTGGCGGAAACGTCAGGGAGTGTTGTAACAGAATTAATTGTTTCAAATCCATGGCAATTGAAGTTTTGTTTTATTAATCAAACATGAAAGTTTACATTGTTTTAAACAAGAACCAAAGAGTACATAACATAAATTAACCAGTTCTTGTCTCGTTTTAAGTCACTAAGGCACAGGTCCGCCTAAGTATGTCTTGATAAGTCCTATGCATCATAACCTGAAAACACATGTGAAAATAGGTACGTCAGCATAAAAATGCCTGTGAGATACATAGGTTTTGTGAAAACAGAATTCATGACTTATGTTTGAGAAAATGTTTAGTCATGAACCTTGTAATTTGATTTGTCTTGTAAATCATTTGAAAAATGATAAGATCAGATGATATGTATAAATAAGAGAATAATGTATGGTTAAATGAATAACCATGTAAAATGAGTTTGTATAAGATAAGTTGTTTGTAAATCAATGTCTTGTGAAAAGTATGTTATTTGTATAAAATGTTATATGTCTCAAATTGAAATGATTCCAATAAGGCTACAATATGTGATATCATACAAACACTTATATATAGGAAGTACCAGCGGCGTATCCACCGTGCTTGTATCATATTACATACGTCTCGTTACTTAAATCACTTACTCAAACCAAACCACCAAAGTAAAATGTTTAACAATTGTAGAAATGTTTATGTATAGTCAAATGTCTATTGTCAAATGTAAATCATGTCAACAGATACAACTGGTTCACACGGTTCAATAGTTACAAACGGTTCATATAATCAAAGGGTTACGACGGTTCACATAGTCAAATGGTTACAACGGTTCAAAATGTAGTATAATGTGTTCATATGCTGGATGAGCATATGCAACAGAAATGCAATGTAAAACAATGTACTAAGTATGCACGTAATGGACATACATAGCATAAGTGTAATGTAAAACAATGTACTAAGTATACACACAATGGGCGTACATAGCATAAAATGTATTGTAAAGTGATGTACTAAGTATGCACACAACGGGCAAACATAGCGTAAAATGTATTGTAAAGTGATGTACTAAGTATGCACACAATGGGCATACATAGCATAAAATGTATTGAAATCATGTACTATAAATGTACTAATAAACATAGCAAGTATATGATGTGAAAACAGGAAAGCATGAAAGTAACAAGTAGGCACATGTGTTTCACCCCAAAACAGTTTGGAAAACAGTAAAAGAGGGGTCTATGTACTCACTTGAGATTGCTCAGAAGTCCTAAGATAACCACCAAGCAATGCTAGAAGGTCACGAATATCAAACGGCACCTAATATAGGTATCTACATTAATAAACGGACCTAAATCGGAGGATCGGATAGAATGAGGGCTCGTAAACCAAATGAGTATGGGAACTCATGTAACATGGTTTAACTAAGCCTACATACTACAATGAAACCTAACCTAAGTGCTTACGACCCATTACGACCCGTTTAGGTAGCTTATGCTACTTTAACGCGTCGTTCGCGTGAAACGCGTTCGGAACGCCTAACTAGTCCTATGACAAGTAAAATAGGCCTTAACATGTCTAATATTGTTACTAAATCAGTTTAGATACCAAAAGTTATGTTACATATGCTTAAAATGAATTTTGGCGTAAAAAGGGCATTTTGGTAATTTACCTAAGGCATATAAACTACCTATCATATAACTACTTAAACGAAGCGACCATAAGGTATAACCTCGGAAGGTTATTCCCTATATACTATGGTCACCTAATGTGTTTGGTCGGATCCTAATGATCGACCAAACGGGTCGGGTTCGAAAGTATAAGCGATTGTTTAGATCGCTTACCTTACGACCCTATATAAGCACTAAACTAAAAGTGACGAGCTAAGCATGTTAAAACATGCTTAACTAAGTTTAGAAAACAGGTTTGGTATAAAAAAACGGTTTTGATACCTAAGAGTAGTTTGGTTACAAAATACGCAAGAATGCACATTTTGGCCGAAACTACGACTCGTCACTGAGTCTAGATAACGTGGTAATCAGTAGGTATAGTCACTAGGGACTATAACCATCGTGATCACGCTCACGTTATGAAGTTCAAACGAACTTCGCATCGACCATAAACTGGTCAATGCAGAAAGTCAAACAAAGTTTGACTTTCGGACTCGAAAAGCAATAAAAGAATGAAGGAACACTTACAAAGGGTCCCCGCAAGATTGATAATCCAAGTATTCTCAGGTATGAGGTGATGAAACACCCCAACTTAGAGAAATCTCAGATTTCAAGTGGGTTTTGCAATGAAGTGGGTTGGGTATTTATAATTTCGGTTCACCGTTAGGATCGTTTCTTGGAGAAGAGGGAATGATCACATCCCTACACTTGTTGGCAAGCTCATGAACATCAATTGGCCCCTCATGATTAGTTAGCAACATGTGGAAATGGCCTTTGGAGTGTTTAAAAGCTGATAACAGCAGCCAAAAATGATTTTCTGCATCTGACCCCTGCTTACGCACCATAACACTAAAAGTGTTGAGGTGCGCAAGGACCTTGCGGGTCTGACACTTTCAAAAATGGCAGAACAGGCCCCTGAAGCTCCAAACTTGCTATTTGATGCATTTTTGACACATTTAAGCCCCGTTATCCCCATTTCAAAGCTCTAAAATGAAGTTAAAGTATAGGGAACTTAAAATGTGCTCAAACATATCTCGGATGTCGGTTCGTTTGGCCGTACAATCGCGATGTTCGCTTAATTACGACGGAATGCGCATAAGCGCGAAAAACGATCCAAATTGCGTGAAGAATGGATTTTTCTCATGCCAAACACTAAAATAAAATATTTTAGTGTTTACATAAATTTTTGTATGTCCGGATGTATTCAGAACGTAAGTTATGCGCGAAAGTGCAAACTTGCGCACTTTTTGACGCTTTTAGTCCCTGAATGACCCAAAAGTTTATTTTAGCACACCGAACCCCTCAAAGCCTATTTCTAAGCTATGTAAAGGATATTTATGGTATGTTTAACTTATGGTCATGTTCCGGAATGTCTGTTATAGTTCAAATTGGCATACTTTCGCAGTTTGTCAACTTTAGTCCCTGTAAGCGATTTAACTTGATTTTGCCATACCAAAGCCTTCAAAACTTATTTCTAAGTTATGTAAAGGTTATTTAAGGTATGTTAAGCCTATTTCACTATTCCGGAGTGTTCGTTGCATTAAACTGGTTATATTTACGCATCAGTGCGTGTATAACCTTCCAGAAAGTGATTTAAAGCTTGAAATCGAATAAGAATTGCTATGTGCAAAAGACACACATAATTATACAGATCCCAAGTATGAAATACAATATTTCATTGGCTTGGTATTTGTTTGATGGTCGCAGTGACCCAGGTGTCACATATAATAGTAATAATAATAATAATAAAATAAGTTTGTAAAATAACCTACAAATAAAACTTTTGTAAGATAACGGTGTGTACTGATGCATAATATAAAATAAAAAGAAATAGACGTCGAGAAATCGACAATTTTGGCTATACGTGTGTTGTATTGTGTGATTGTTTGCATATAATTGTTATTTATTTTATGCTAATAATTGATATATATATATTAATTACCAGATGGAAAATGCTAATAATGAACCAGTTAATGAAGTGAACCAATCTGAACAAAATCCGGAAGATCAATTTATGACTAGGCAAGATATCGAAAATATCGTTGCTCAAGGAATAGCCAATGTTATTCCAACAATCCTTGCTGCTGCACAGAAACCTGTTGAACCTCAACAAATCATTCCTAGTAAACGTACCCAAGAAGATAACTTCAGTAATAGTGTAAACGGAGGTGGCAATCATACTAACAACGATAATGATCCACGGCAGGCCCCACTCCCTAAGAAAATGAAAGCTGCAACGCCTGGTTGCACTTACAAAGAATTTCTTGCTTGTAAACCAGCTGAATTTGCAGGCAATGAAGGGGCAACTGCAGCACTGCGTTGGTTGGAGAAAACCGAAGCAGTACTTATGATAAGTAAATGTGCTGAGGAAGACAAGGTCATGTATGCGTCGCATCTTTTCAAAGAAGGGGCGCTAGAATGGTGGAATACGGTACTTCAAGCCAAAGGAAGAAACATGGCCTATGCCATGAGTTGGGAAGAATTTAAACAGCTAATGGAAAGAAAATTCTGTCCCGAATATGAAAAGGAACAAATGGCGAATAAGTTCCTGAACCATCGAATGATAAACTGTGCTCTATAATCAATTTACAATGTAAAAAAAGTTAATTATTAATAAAACAATGTTTTTTGGTGTTATTATGTGTATAATTGTGTTTAATGATTTTACGATTTGATTCGATTCCGATTTCAAGCTTTAAATCGCTTTCTGGAAGGTTATACGCAAACTGGTGCGTAAACGCAGTCAGTTTAACGCGACAAACACTCTGGAATAGTGACATAGGCTTAACATACCTTAAATAACCTTCACATAGCTTAGAAATAAGTTTTGGATGGTTTGGTGTGTTGAAAACAAGCTTATTCGATCGCAGGGACTATTTATGTCAAACTGAGAAACTATACTGATTCGTATGGTATCGAACAATCTAGAACTTGATCATAAGCTAAACATACCATAAATAACCTAAACATAGCTTAGAAATAAGATTTGAGGGGTTCGGTGTGCGAAAACATGCTTATTTGATCTTATAGGGACTAAAAGTGTCAAAAACGACGTAAGTTTGCATTTTCGCGCATATCTTATGTTCTGACCACATCTGGACATCCAAAATTTTTGTACACACTAAAATATTTTTATTTTAGTGATCGGCATGCAAAAATTCCATTCGTCGCTTAATTTGGATTGTTTTCGTGTCCCGTTTGAGTTTCGTCGTAATTTGACGAATAACGTGACCGTACGACCAAACGAGCCGACACCCGAGAGTTTTCCGAGCATATTTTGAGTTCTCTATACTTTGACCACCTTGTAGGGCCTTAAAAATGGCTTAACGGGTGTTAAAAGTGCCAATAATGAGCTCAAACACATGCAGGGACCAAAGCTGTCAAGATTGAAACTTTGGCTGATCAGCAGGGACCAGGCGGGCCGCATAAGCCCTGTCCCTCAGCTTACGCGGGGCGCCTAAAAGTGCCCAGAACCAGAAACTCATTTTTAGCATTCTGTTGCAACTTCAGGGGCTGTTTATGCAAATATTATTGTGTGTTAACCAAGTTAACACCTCTCCAAGGCTTCTAATCAGCTCATAACACTTGTATGGCTATGATTTAATGCTTGATGGCCACACAAACACTTGTTTTGATCTTGTGAGTTCATGACAAGTATAAATAGCCTAGCATTTCATTTGTTGCAACTCACACTTGATCTAAATTCTCTAAGTTGAGGTTTTATAACTTCATACCTGAGAATTATAAGATCAAGTTCTAGCAAGGACCCTTTGTAAGCTTCCTTCATTCTTTTATTGCTTTCCTAGCATAAAAGTCAAACAATGTTTGACTTTCAGCCTTGACCAGTCAATGGTCAACGAGAAGTTCGTTTGAACTTCGCAACGTGAGCGTAATCACGATGGTTATAGTCCCTAGTGACTATACCTACTGATTACCACGTTGACTAGGCGTAGTGACGAGTCGTAGTTTCGGTCAAAATGCGCATTTAAGCGTATTTTGCAACCAAACTACTTTTGGGTATCAAAACACTTTGTTTTGATATCAAAACCTGTTTTCTAACTTAGGTAAGCATGTTTTAACATGCTTAGCTCGTCACTTTTAGTTTAGTGCTTGTTTAGAGTCGTAAGTCAAGCGGTCTAAACCACCGCTTAGACTTTCGAACTCGACCCGTTTGGTCGATCATTAGGATCAGACCAAGCATGTTTAGTGACCATAGTTTCCTAGGGAATAACCTTCCGAGGTTATACCTTATGGTCACATAGTTTAAGTAGTTATATGATAGGTAGTTTATATGCCTTAGGAAAATGACCAAAATACCCTTTTCATGCATAATTGGATTTTAAGCATATGTAACCCAAACATTTATCACCTAACTAATTGTGCAACATATTTAAACATGTTTAGGCATATAATACTTGTCATAGGACTAGTTAGACGTCTCGAACGCGCTTTTGCGCACACGACGCGTTAAAGTAGCATAAGCTACCTAAACGGGTCGTAACGGGTCGAAAGCACTTAGGTTAGGTTCCGATTTAGAATGTAGGCTTTGTTAAACCATATCACATGAGTTCCAACACTCATTTGGTTTACAAGACCTCATTCTGTCCGATCTTCCAATTTAGGTGTCGATTTATTTACTAGTGATCCGATTACTAGGTACTACTTGAATTTCCTTGGTTTGCCTGAGCTTCGTTAAGTTCTTTAGATCAAGGATACCCTTCTATTCATTGTGAGTACATAGTTCCCCTGTTTTACTATTTTCAATTGTTTTGGGGTGATTCATATGTATTAAAATGATTTTGACATTTTAACGATGTTTTCAAAAACAATTAAGATGGTTTATATTAAACTAATAACGATTTCGATAATGTGAACGAACTTGTTGGTTGTAATTAAATAACGAATGACATTCATTAGCTTTGGCCGAGCCGACCAGTATTAGGTTATGGTACCATAGGATCTGACAAATCCCGTTATCAGACTACACCCATGGTTATGTTAGGTAACGACTGAATCTGATGATTGTTAACTTACCCTTTGGTGGTTGTTAATGCGAGAAACGAGATAGTCGAGTCATGAAGGTTTGAATGTTATTAGCGAGACGACCAAAAGTAGTTTCACAATTAAAACGAATACGATTTGGAAACGAGTTAAACGATTTGAAACGACTTAAACGAGATAAACGAATTGGATAAATGATTGGTTTTGGGTAGTGATTAGATAATGGGATGGGTGTAGCATGATAAAAGCATGGTAGATACGCCGCTAGTACATCTTATATATAAGTGCTTTTATCATATTACATATCTTGTCATTATTTAGTTCACTTGGGAAAAACGATTTTGAAACGATGTCACACAACGAGGTTTTCGAAATGATATAAATCATACGAGTTTTGTTAACGAGTTTTTACGAGATATTTTACGAGTTGGTTTACTAAAACAAATGTTTTGGGGTATAAGAATCATGGCTACGAGATTTTATAAACTATAACCATCTTTATTTGAGTTGGTTAACTATGTTGCAATACACTTTTCAAAATGAGGTTTGTACTTTTGACTCTTGTAGTCTAATGAGGTACTGCAACATATAAACGAGCCATGAATCCGATACTCTCATAAAACCTATGTACTCGCCAGCATTTCTTTGCTGACTTTGTTTTTACATATGTTTCAGGTGGTATTGCTTGATGTTGGTTGCTAGGATGCATGAGTCACATAGGATCTGGACGAGGCCTTAGTGACTTAATAATGATAATAGACGATGTTTAATTTGTTTGTTGGTTTTAAGACAATGTAATTTACTTAATGAATCAATAAAACGAAACTTTAATTACCATGGTTGTTGAAACGATGATTCTGTTACAACACTCCCCGACGTTTCCGCCACGGTTTCGTTGTTTTACGTGGTCGGGGTGTGACACAATAATATATATACTCTCTATCGTAACTCTAATCGTCGAATATTTGTCGCGCTCAATGTCACACCCCAACCGATGGCGGAAACATCGTAGTGAGACGAAACAGATTGCTCAAGACATCATAACACTAGTATTTGCGACAAGTATTAAAGATTGAATTTCATTTCATTTCTAAAGAGTAAATTACAAATATTGAAGACAAATACAATAATTTGAAATAAAAGAATTACAATAAGAATACACAATTTAAAATGAGTATCTAGGCATCCTACTATGTTCCATGCATCATCAACATCATCTTAAAACCTTCAACATGTTTTAAAAAGCATAGTTCAATACAAAGTATTGGCGAGTACACTAGTTTTAGACATGTGACATAAGTATAAAAAGTATTTCTCAATCCAACATAGCAATTTGGTATACAAGGTCAAACTATCATGGATAACTAAAAGTCAAACCCAAGTGTCCACAAGAATATAAGTGTCCCTCACCACAAAAGTGATGAGACTAAGTATGAATAATATGTGTCCCTCGATACCGAAGTATCGAGACTAAAAGAATATAACTTAACAAAACCCCATCGAGTGGTGTGCTCCTCCTATAGCGCTATAATTGTTAAGGCGGGTTAACAAGTAGTATGAATTCTAGCATGATCCTAAGCATAAGAAAGTATGTATAATGGATTGAATGAATAAAATATGTTTATGTGAATCGTGCATTTTAACAAGTAAAACATGTTGCACCCTGTTGGTGCATATTTTGTATGCCTGCCATTGCGAATAGGATAGATAGAACGTGTGTTGAATATTGTATAGAATAGTGGGAAATCTAGTACGAACTGAAAGGTATTGTGATGTTATAGTACCTTCGTACGAAGGGAGTCCCTTCGTACGAACGTATACCTTGATTAGTTCGTATGGATCCACAAGACCACTCACCAGCTTCGTACGAAGGGGCTATGTAGCTTCGTACGAAGGGGCTATGTAGCTTCGTACGAAGGGGCTTGTCCTATATATAGAGGTTCTTGGGTCTTGTGTTGGATAAGCTTTTGGTTCCCAGAGGGGAGATGTTGTCCAACTGGTTTCGCGATTATGTAACTTTTATACATTAATAGAAACCAGATTAAATTGACTTGTTCGGTGTCGTTTTCTACTTCTACTCATTTCTTATCACCAAACCGGTTATTTTGTGACCAAAGCTCCGTCAAACTCACTGGATCCTGGACTCTCAATTGGTATCAGAGCTACGGTACTGATTCAATTGATCTAACAGTTGATTGAATCACATGCGCTCATTATTTTTTAATGTGTAGTGAGTTTTGACATAAAATATCAAAAAAACATCAAATTGTAGATCAATTCACGGATGGAATTTGAAATTGAAGACATCATTATGTTCGAAATTGATTTTCGCATAATCCTGTGAAGTTTCATCATGAAATTCAAACTAATAAAGATTCTGGATCGAAAATTGTGTTTAGAAGTGTTCTTGAGAAATCATCGCAGCTTCGTACGAATGCGCAGCTTCGTACGAAGAGCCACTCCTGGGTTCGTACGAAGGCACACCCGGGTTCGTACGAACAGACATGCAGAACTTAATTGTCAATTTGTTACAGCTTCGTACGAAGGGACAGTCTAGCTTCGTACGAAGGGACAGTCCAGCTTCGTACGAAGGGACAGTCCAGCTTCGTACGAAGGGACACTTGGTACTTTATTGTCATTTCGTCCGGAACTTTAGCCAACATATTTAATGATGCGATCACGGATTGTAGAATTTAGTGGGATAGTCAAGATGCTGGTGCAACATGTCTATTATTTGAAGTATCTGACTATTTATAGGCCGTAACGTTAAATCTGCATAGATGAAAAACTGACATTCAGGGCAGAAATTGTCATATTCTCAGTATAGTCAAGTTTTTCAGAGATGACAAGAGACTGAATTGCTTAGTTTGAGGGGGAATTTAGTGATAAGACATCAGAATTTGCAAAAATGAGGGAGAATAAAAATTTTCAGATGAAGTTCCAGCATTTTTGAAATTCGTGACAATGCAACAATATTCGGGTGGTTCCGACTTCAGAATTGTCCGAGAATGTGAATCTGATGGTGGATGATAGCTTCTGAGATCTAGATTGTCTGAGAAGATGAATCTGATTGTGGACGAACACTTCAGAGATCAGTATACGTTACAAGACGATTCGTTATCCGTTGAAGATTTGCTGATTGTGGAAATTACTGTTTACACGGATCTATCATTCTTGAAGGTGCTTAAAGTTGATCACGGAAAATAGGATTTCAGATTTTTAGGGGTAATCATAGATTTGACATTAACCAGTGGGGTGTTTGAAGTTTCTATCAATTTCTGGTTGGGTTTTTGTACAATAAACAGATCAAGCAGGTAGAAAGCGAGATCGATGATGCTGAAATGATATTTCAAAAACCGAATGCGGATGTGGTTAAAGTTGAAATAGAAATAACTGCATTGATTAGTTTCAAGTTGGTGATTGTTCGTGAAGATTGCAGTTTAGCAAATCAGAGGAGGAGTCGTGATCTGTGCAAACAAAGACCTGGAGATTCATTTCAGGGGGAATTTGTTCAAACACTGTTAAAGCAAACCCGAATCATCAATCAAGGGGGAATCGATTGAAGATTTCAAGATGCCTGATTGAAGTTGCATAATATTCAAACACGGCTCAAGGTTTTCAATGTGACAATTTGACAGTGACAGCCAATGGGGAATCTGTTGGTGCATATTTTGTATGTCTGCCACTGTGCGAATAGGCTAGATAGAGCATGTGTTGAATATTGTATAGAATAGTGTGAAATCTAGTACGAACTGAAAGGTATTGTGATGTTATAGTACCTTCGTACGAAGGGAGTCCCTTCGTATGAACGGACACCTTGATCAGTTTATATGGATCCACAAGACCACTCACCAGCTTCATACGAAGGGGCTATGTAGCTTCTTACGAAGGGGCTTGTCCTATATATAAAGGTGCTTGGGTCTTGTGTTTGATAAGCTTTTGGTTCCCAGATAGGAGATGTTGTCCAACTGGTTTCGCAGATATGTAACTTTTATACATTAATAGAAACCAGATTAAATTGACTTGTTCGGTGTCGTTTTCTACTTCTACTCATTTCTTATCACCGAACCGATTATTTCAGGACCAAAGCTCCATCAAACTCGCCGGATCCTGGACTCTCACACCCAAAGTGTATTAAAAGCAAAAAGGGTCAAGGTGCTCACAAAATTGCATATGCTTTCCGATTATCCAAGAGTGACGAGTTTGTTGAAAATAGGAGAATGAATATATTCAAATTGGAGTTTAAGGGACGTTTAGACTTGGGATTAGGAATTTAAATACACAAAAGTATGTATACGAGAAAATGATCATCTAGACTTAATACTCGTTTTTGACACTATTAAACCCGTAGGGTTTGGTATGATTTCATGGGTTACAATACCCATTAGAATCGTAACGAGGAGTTAAGTACTTAGATTATGTAACTTAATACCATGACGAATAATTATTCGATTAACGTTAAGGGTTCGGTTATTATATTTTATATTTGTTTTTTATGTTTTATATAGTATATTGTATTAGATTAGTCCATCAAGAATCTCATATAAGTCATGCAAGGAGGTAGGAGAATAACCTTCCATTTAAGACCTCTTTCGTATATTCACCAATACACAAGTTGTTACAAGAACAACAAGGATGGTCATGATTGAAATAAAATAAAGATGAATTAACTAACTACTCGAGGGATAAATCATCAAGTGAGGTGGTGGATTGGAGGCAGGATAGCCCAAGCTTCCAAATAATCACACACTTCCATCACAAGTCTTGTTACAAGAACAAGCTTGGAGGATACAACACTTGTGGGTAAAAACCCTTTTAAAAACAGAAAGTTTGGAGGGATTAAACACCTCCGATTGTTATGTAACAAACTTGTTTTTAAGCTTACTAATCATAGACTTGATTAGTAGCATAAGGACATAGGTTTATATGAACAAAACATGAGTTTAAGAATGTTTAGTAAAGTTTTCTTTCAAAACAGAAAGTTGGACCTCAAAAAATGGGATGTTTCACCTTGGTTTGCCATGGAAAACCTTGTGAGAACAATCCTAGAGGTGTTCCACACTTTGTATAGGAAGAAGAAATGAAAGAAGATGGAAGAAAGGTGAGATTTAACTCACTTTTGCAACTTGAATGATTCTACCTTGAACTGACTTTTTCAGCTGATTTTGAGTGATTAGAGAGTGAGATTAGTGTGCTTGTAAAGTGGAAAAAGTGTGGAAATGAAGTGGGTTTTATAGGAGATGATTAGGGTTAGTTTAGGTGATATTAAATGAAGAAAACATGCTTAACAAACACAAGAATGGCCAATAGATGGAGCTGAAACAACATTTTGCCTTTTTCAAAGTCTTCCACTTGAATAAATTTGGGGACGAAATTTCCTAAAGGAGGGGAGACTGTAACACCCTGCTTTTTCGTATTTTCCTTAATTAGAAAGCTTGTCTCGTAATCCTATTTTTCGAATCTTGTATTCCTTGTAACCGTCTCTCAGTTGTAACGTTGTAGATTTCGAGACTTGGATCATAATAAAATGCATTTATTTCATACAATTAATACTTTATTTATTCATACATGCTTATACATTTGAATTCATTAGGCATCGAATCTTTATTCGTCATTCATGTGAAAACGTGCTAAACTTGAAAATATATACGTCATGTGAATGTATACGATACTTATTCGTGATACGTATACTTAACCATATTACCCATACTTGTTCTTATGTTATTGTTACTTAAAACCCCTTATAATATACCATTCTTACATAAAAACACCCTAAAATACAATAAAACCTAGCTTAAACAAACATGAGGATCAAAACTGCCACTTTTAAAACTTGTTTCCGGAACCACAACCCGTCGCACTGCGCGACGAGGGAAGACCTTTACGGTAGTGCGACGTGACCCCTTCGATCTGGCAGAATGTTGTTTCAGCTCCATCTATTGGCCATTCTTGTGTTTGTTAAGTGTGTTTTCTTCATTTAATATCACCTAAACTAACCCTAATCATCTCCTATAAAACCCACTTCATTCCCATACTTTTTCCACTTTGCAAACACACTAATCTCACTCCCTAATCACTCAAAATCAGCTGAAAAAGTCAGTTCAAGGCAGAATCATTCAAGTCGCAAAAGTGAGTTAAATCTCACCTTTCTTCCATCGTCTTTCATTTCTTCTTCCTATACAAAGTGTGGAACACCTCTAGGATTGTTCTGACAAGGTTTTCCATGGCAAACCATGGTGAAACATCCCATTTTTGAGGTCTAACTTTCTGTGTTGGAAGAAAACTTTACTAAACTTTCTTAAACTCATGTTTTATTCATATAAACCTATGTCCTTATGCTACTAATCAAGTCTATGATTAAGCTTAAAAACAAGGTTGTTACATAACAATCGGAGGTGTTTAATCCCTCCAAACTTTAAATTTTTAAAAGGGTTTTTACCCACAAGTGTTGTATCCTCCAAGCTCGTTCTCGTAACAAGACTTGTGATGGAAGTGTTTGATTATTTGGAAGCTTGGGTTATCCTACCTCCAATCAACCTCCTCACTTGATGATTTGTCCCTCGAGTGGTTAGTTAATTCATTCTTTATTTTATTTCAATCATGACCATCCTTGTTGTCCTTGTAAAAACTTGTCCCATTGGTGAAAATACGAAAGAGGTCTTAAATGAAAGGTTATCCTCCTACCTCCTTGTATGACTTATATGAGATTCTTGTTGGACTAATCTAATACAATATACTATATAGAACAAATATAAGAAATATAAAATATAATAACCGAACCCTGATGTTAATTGAATGATTATTCGTCATGGTATTAAGTTACATCGTCTAAGTACTTAACTCCTCGTTACGATTCTAATGGGTATTGTAACCCATGAAATCATACCAAACCCTACGACTTTAATAGTGTCAAAAACGAGTATTAAGTCTAGATGATTATTTTCTCGTATACATATTTTTGTGTATTTAAATTCCTAATCCCGAATCTAAACGTCCCTTAAACTCCAATTCAAACATATTCATTCTCCAATTTTCAACAAACTCGTCACTCTTGGATAATCGGAAAGCATATACAATTTTGTGAGTTCACTTGACCCTTTTTGCTTTTAATACACTTTGGGTGCAACATGTTTTACTTGTTAAAATGCACGATTCACATAAACATACTTTATTCATTCAATCCATTATACATACTTTGTTATGCTTAGGATCATGCTAGAATTCATACTACTTGTTAACCCGCCTTAACAATTATAACGCTATAGGAGGAGCACACCACCCGACGGGGTTTTGTTAAGTTATATTCTTTTAGTCTCGATACTTCGGTATCGAGGGACACATATGTGACAACTGTGCTCTGTAATCGATGAACAATGCAAAACAATGTTAATTATTAGTAAAACAATGTGTTTTGGTGTTATTATATGTGTATTTATGTTTAATGATTTTACAATTCGATTCGATTCCGATTTCAAGCTCTAAATCGCTTTCTGGAAGGTTATACGCGCACCGATGCGTAAATATAACCAGTTTAATGCAACAAACACTCCGGAATAGTGAAATAGGCTTAACATACCTTAAATAACCTTCACATAACTTGGAAATAAGTTTTGGATGGTTTGGTGTGTTGAAAACAAGTCTATTCGATCGCAGGGACTATTTGTGTCAAACTACGAAACTATACCGATTCGTATGGTATCGAAGAGTCTGGAACTTTATCATAAGCTAAACATACCATAAATAACCTAAACATAGCTTAGAAATAAGCTTTGAGTGGTTCGGTGTGCAAAAACATGCTTATTTGATCTTACAAGGACTAAAAGTGTAAAAAACGACGTAAGTTTGCATTTTCGTGCATATCTTACGTTCTGACCACATCTGGACATCCAAAATTTTTGTACACACTAAAATATTTTTATTTTAGTGATCGGCATGCAAAAATACCATTCGTCGCTTAATTTGGTTCGTTTTCGCGTCCGTTTGAGTTTCGTCGTAATTTAACGAACAACGCGACCGTACGACCAAACGAGCCGATATCCGAGAGTGTTCCAAGAATATTTTGAGTCCTCTAAACTTTATTGACCTTGTAGAGCCTTGAAAATGGCTTAACGGAGGTCAAAAGGGCCTGAAATGGACTCAAAACACATGCAGGGACCTGAACTGTAATTTTGCAAACTTGTGCTGAACTGGGGAGCCCAGGCGGGCCGCGTGACCCCCTCCCCATAGTTTACGCGGGCCGTATGAGTGTGCCCAGCGACAGAAATTCAATTTCAGCATTTTGTTTGATCTTCAGGGGCTGTTATGGTAAATTCTTTGTGTGATGGGAAAGTTTAAGTGTTCTCCAAGGCCTCTAATCAGTTCCTAACAATTGTATGGCCATGATTTAATCCTTGATGGCCACACAAACACATGGAATGATCTTGTAAGCTCATGGCAACTATAAATAGCCAAGCACTTTCACTTGTTCATTGCTCATTTCCTCCATATCTTCTCTACATCTGAATTGAGAGCTCTCCCAAGTGTTTGGAGCTTTCTAATCTGATTATTCTTTGTAGAAAAGATAGCTAGGACCCTTTGTAAGTATTCTTTCATGCTTATTCTTTATGTTTAAGCAGAAAGTCAAACAGTTTGGCCAACGGTTTGACTTTCGGTTTTGACCATCAATTGGTCAAGTCAAAGTTCAATTGAACTTTGCAACGTGATTGTAATCACGATGGTTATAATCCTTAGCGATTATACCCACTGATTACCACGTTGACTAGGCGTAGTGACGAGTCAAAGTTTCGGTCAAAATGCGTTTTAGTACGCATTTTGCAACGGAACTATTTTCGGGTATCAAAACCCATTGTTTTGATACCAAATCAGTTTTATAAGATAGTTAAACATGTTTTGACATGTTTAACTCGTCACTATTAGTTTAATGCTTGTTTAAGGTCGTAAGTTAAGCGGTCTAAACAACCGCTTAGACTTTCGAACCCGACCAGTTTGGTCGATCTTTAGGATCCGACCAAGCTTGATTAGTGATCATAGTTGCATAGGGAATAACCACTGAGGTTATACCTTATGATCACATATGAGTGGTTAGTCATTTGCTAGTTAGCTTGTATGCCCATAAGAAATGACCAAAACGCCCTTTTGAAGCTTAAATCCGTATTTTACATATGTGAACATGTTTTTCACATATAATCTGATTTAGTAACATGTTTAGGTATTATTGGGCATGTAAGACTTAACATAGCACATAGTTAACCATCCGAACATAGTGATCCGATTACTAGGTACTACTTGAATTTCCTTGGTTTGTCTGAGCTTCGCTAAGTTCTTTAGATCAAGGATACCCTATCATTAAATGTGAGTACATAGTTCCCCTATTTTACTGTTTTCAATTGTTTTGGGGTGATTCATATGTATCAAAACGATTTCAATATTTTAACAATGTTTTCAAAAACGATTAAGATGGTTTATATTAAACTAAATATGATTTCAATAATGTGAACGAACTTGTTGGTTGTAATTACATAACAAATGACATTCATTAGCATTGATCAAGCCAACCAGTATTAGGTTATGGTACCATAGGATCTGACAAATCCCGTTATCAGACTACACCCATGGTTATGTGTGGGGGTTATGTAGGTAACGACCGAATCTGATGATTGTTAACTTACCCTTTGGTGGTTTGTTAATACGATGAACGAGGTGGTCGAGTCACGAAGGTTAGAATGTAATTAGCGAGACGACCAAAAGTAGTTTCACAATTAAAAAGAATACGATTTTGGGCCGAGTTATAACGATTTGGAACGACTTAAACGAGATAAAACGATTTGAACGAACAATTGGTTTGGGTTGTGATTAGGTAATGGGATGGGTGTAACATGATAGAAGCATGGTAGATATGCCGATGGTACATCTTATAAATAAATGCTTCTAACATTTTACATTGCATGTCATTATTTAGTCACTTGGGAAACGATTTGAAACGATATCACACAATGAGGTTTTCGAAATGATATAAACCATACGAATTTTATTAACGAGTTTTTAACGAGATGTTTAACGATTTGGTTTACTAAAAAAATTTTTTTGGGGTTAAGAATCATGGCTACGAGATGTTTTAAATCATAACCATCTTGATTTGAGTTGGTTAATCATGTTGCAATATTATATACTTTTCAAAACAATGTTTTCGAGGTATTGCAATATATATAAACGAGCCATGTTTCCGATACTCTTACAAAACCTATGTACTCGCCAGCATTTCTTTGCTGACTATGTTTTTACATATGTTTCAGGTGATAATGCTTGATGTTGATTGCTAGGAAGCAAGTTCACTTAGGATCCGAACGTGGCCTTAGTGACTTAAAAACGATAATAGACGATGTTCGATTTGTTTGTTTGGTTTAAGACAATATACATTACTTAATAAATCAATGAAATGAAACTTTTAATTACCATGGTTGTGAAACGATGATTCTGTTACAACACTCCCCGACGTTTCCGCCACGGTTTTGTTGTTTTAACGTGGTCGGGGTGTGACAACATATTATTCATACTTAGTCTCGTCACTATTGTGGCGAGGGACACTTATATTCTTGTGGACACTTGGGTTTGACTTTTAGTGTCACACCCCAACCGATGGCGGAAACATCGGGGCGCGACACTAAGCGTTCAGATTGCTCATGAGTTTCCATACCACTATAGTTTCAATAGTAATTAATCAAGTTTCATAGCGTAAGCTTCAACCAAAGTTTCACAACCACTGAATATCTGTCGGATCTGAGTTTGTTTTTTATTGTATTTTCGTTTGAAATTAAGATGAAAATGAAAGAGTTGTGCAGCGGAATTATGATGAAAACAAACTTTGCATACAATCAAACGAGAGTAATACTTTAATCAAACATCTTTTCACAATGAATCGAAAGATTGAATTTGTTTCAACAACGATTACAATGATTGATGAATGAATGCAAACTCCCCCTCAGCCAGAGCTCAGTAGTTTGTTCGTGCAAAGAAGACGATGTTGCGAAAGAGCTAATAGAACAGTACAAAGTACTGAACTATTTATAGGCACTTGCAAACCTCTGAGCATCTTAGCTGACGTCACCATGAAAGTGACATCTAACCTCCTAACAAACTCTAACCTCTGATCTATACAAACACTGATGTACTAACTACTGCTATTACATTTCTTTACATAAAAGACACTTAAACAGCTGCTGCATCCTTCCACTGCTGTGAACCCAGCAGTGCTTGTCCGGATCAGCAGTACTTGACTCAAGGCAGTAGATTGAATCAGCAGAGCTTTGGTCTTCCATCAGTCTTTGACATTGGTCAGTAGATGCAAAGCAACAGTTGTAGGTCAGCACTTAGTAAAATCAGCAGATAGGAGGTCAGTAGATATGAAACCACTTTCAAGGTGAGAGATTTGTATGAACCAACTGTAATCGTCTGCTTATTCTGGATCCACTGCTCTGATCCAGTTTTGGCTTTAATTATCTGTTCCTTTGATAGGGTTCAATCCCAACAATCTCCCCCCTAGAACAGATAATGCCAAAACTCTTCATTATTTGTGGAAGACTTTATTGCCTCATCAACAGTTCCCTTATCTGGCCTTTAAATTGTAATTCGAAGTCTAGGGCATCTGTATCTTCATCATCCCTGCTAAGTGGAAGATCAAGGAGATCCTGCAAATCTTCAAGACTCAGGCCAAGAGCTTGTTCCCTTGATATTTTCTCCACTTCTCCACCAGACCTGAGCAAAGTCAATACGCAGGTCTGTTTGTCAGTTTCCCACTTTTGTATTTTTGAGCCTGGTGGGTTTCTTGGGAGATGTTTATTTGCAGAAGTATTTGGTGAGGCTGGCCTGTTCATGACTGACTGAGCAGTACTTGCAGATTGTTCCAATTCAAGATCTTCTTTTATCATTACTTTCGTGCCTGCTTTTACAAAGGCATCTCCAGCTAAAAGATCTTGAATTGTTTCCATACTAAACTGGTTTTTGCTCCTTCTTTTGTAGATGGCAGCACCAGCTGGAGCAGTGGTTTTTTTTTTACTTGCAGCTTTGGAGGTCTTTTAGAAACCTCTGCTTTAGAATAGTCAGGCTTTTGAGGGACATTTGGGTCTTTCTTTCTTAGTTCCTCCAACCTTTTGTAGGTGGCCCTGACTACATCTTCTTTCCATCTGGCAATTTGTCTTTTGTTTCCATATTCAGCAGCAACCAGTTCCTCTTTCATTCTTTGCAGTTCTACCTGTTTGTCAGGTACATTCTTTCTAAACTTTGCCCAGTCAGGAGGAGTGTGAGTGACCTTCCTTTTTATCATGTCTTGAATTCTTGCAGCTTCATCTTCAAGCTCAGGAACAGTCCACTCTTTGTACATGTATCTCTCTCCTTTATACTTTTTGTGATCCATGATGCTTTCAATGTAGTCTTTCTTCAAAGTTTCAGCTGCTCTTTCTGAAATTTGTTGACTGACATTTTTTGCAAATTGTTCTAGGGATCTGACTTGTGTGAGCAGATATTGATAATTTCTTGAAATTTCTTTGTCAGATTTCCCTTGTGTGTTTCTTTTTGAGATATCCTCTGCTTGCTTGGCCTTGATTTCCAAATATTCATCAACATTTTTAGGCCAGGGATATCCCTTTATTGATGGCAAACTCCTTTTGGCAGGGTCATCCTCATAGTAAAAGGATTTTATTTCATCTCTAACAGCTGCTAGTTCAAGAGGAAATTGAACACCTGCAGGAGGTAAGGGCTTGTACATTGGAACTGAAAAGAGAGGAACAGGTTTTGGTATTGTGACATGAGCTGAAGATTTTAAAGATGTTTGTGGTGGTGAAGTGTCATCATCTTTGAGAATTAGCCTTCTCCTTTTTGTTTGAGGAGGGGCTGATGATGTTTTGGATGGAACAGTGGTGATGGATGTACTGGCAGTGGTTTGTGATTGACTAATAGTTGTTGAAACAACTGGTGTTCCAACCACTGTTGTCATTACAGCAGATGTTGTAACAACCACTGTCTTCTGCTTTTTGGCAGGAGGTGATTTTGTTTTTGGTGGTAATGGTGGTAAAGCAGTGGATTTGGTGTATTTTGAAGTGGTGTGTGTTGAAGTGAGGACAGATGTTGAAACTACTGAGGTACCAGCAGTAGTTGATACAACAGGAGTTACAACAGCTGTTTGGGTGGAGGTTTGATGCTGATGGCTTTTGGATGGTGGTTTTGGAATATGCTTTGGAATTCTAGATGAGGTGGACTTAGGTTTCCTATTTGTCTTAGGATTTTTAGTATCCTTTGAACCAGAACAACCCTGCTGATACAGCTCCATGAAAGCTCTTTTCTCCTCATTCCACCTTGAAACATCCTTTGCCATTCTATCTCTTTTTACACTTGCTACTCCTTCATCAAGTGCTTCTTGAGTGGCATCAACCTTTTTACTACCATCTGGCACAGGAATTTTTCTGGTCATAGCATCCTTTTCTGGTTCAATGTAGAGACCATCATCTATTCCTTTCTTCTTCCACTCCCGAATTTTCTCCCCCTTTTTGGCATTATCGTCTGGGAGTTGATCAATGAAAAGTACTGTTGGAGGAGCAGTGCCAGTGGTTTGCAGGATCTGAGTTTTGAGAGCCTTTAAATCAGCCTGAGTGTTTTTGAACCTTGACTCCATTGCATTTCTCAGCTGTTGGACATGTTTCTCATGTTACTGATCTGCTAATTGTGCTTGTTGATGGAGAAAAGGTTGAAACAAGTTCCAGAGCTCATTTGTAGCAGGTACCCTTTGTGGAGCAGGTGCTTGAGATGGAACAGCAGTTGATTGTGCTTTTTGTACTTGTAACACCTGTTGTAGCATATCTTTGAGTTCTGCAACAGAGTTATCAAGTTTTCCAATACGATCCGTCAAATCCTGATATTTTAAATCATCACCCAATTTAATGGGATCATCTGATTTCCCACTAGCAGTGGTTTTATCAGTGGTTGAGGTAGGGAGTGTGCTCCAAACATCTACCACTGATGCCCCTTTTTCTTGGTACTGGGGTCTTCTTCCTTCAACACTTGACAACCTTTTGATGTTGCCAGTAGGATAAATAAATCCACTGGTGGTTGACAGAGGTGCTATAAAAGGAATTGCCTCCAAGGAAGTCTTATTAATGTAACCACTGTCCAAATGTAACCCAGTGGGTGTAACAATTGTAGTGGCTGCTTCACTTGGATTACCACCAAGAGTTACTTGTAACTCAAGGGGTCTAACCTCCTCAGGTTGTGTTGGTGGGTTAGCAAAGATTGATACAGCAGACCCAGTCAGTGGTTGAGGCATATTCTTATTGATAGGTGATTGAGAAGGACTGGTTAATGCCTGGTTCAAATCAATTGCATCCAACAGCAGTTTAGTTGGTGTGGGAATTGTGGATGTGAAGGGTGGTGTAGAAGATGGATTTGCCCCGGGTATTGAGCTGTGGATGATAGAAACAAGGGTTTCCAGAGCATCATGATGTGGATACCCTATTTGTACAACCTGTTCTTTTTGTGAAGAAGCAGGAGGAGTTTCGGTTATGGGTTAAGATATTTGTACCAACTGCTGTGAGGAAGTAGCAGCAGTGGTTTCTTGTGACTTTTGTGTTGTCACTGGCAGGAGCTCTGGTATCTCATCCTCCAGAGATGCCTTTTTGATGGTTTTGGGGGGGTTTTGTGTTTTTCTTTTTGTTGGCCTTTTGGGGAGTTTAGGTGTGGGTTTCAAAACAGTTGTTCTGCTGCTTTGATCACCTTGAGCAGTGGGCTCAGCAGCAGATACCTGAGGAGCAGTTGTAACTGCTAAAATCTGCTCAGGCACCTCTGCTTGTGTTTTGCAAGGTGCTAACATTCTTGAAAAAGTTTCAGTTGTTAAACTGTTTATTTGAGTAGAATCACCTTGGTTTATTGTAACTAAATCATCCTTACTGAATTTCTTTGTAAAATAGTAACTTAAAAACCTTGGAAACAGTAAGAATGATTTTGTTTCAACATTATTAACCAAATCTTTAAAAATTTCCCGAGAATAGTTAAAATTTTCTCCTTGAAGAATTGCATATCCCAGATTTTGAATCTTTAAAGGGATTTCATTGAAAGAAGTGGTTTTGTTTGAAACACATAGTAGGAGGGTATGAAATAAAAATATGGTTGCCACCGGAAAATAACCTTTTTCTAAGGTAATTTTCTTCATCATTGTGGCTTCATACCCTCTCACAATGATGTCAGTTTGTAACTCGTTTTTAGTGAAAGAAATTTTACCTTCCTGATCACCGAGTTGAAAGACCTCTGAAATGGATTGTGGCGTGATTTGGACAGCTTTACCCTTTATAGAAGAGTTTATGGTGGTTGCAGTATCTCCTTGTTTTTCAAGGGTTGCATTCTTCCAGAACTCCCTTTGGGTCGCCAAATAGATTGGTGCATCGGCGGTGAACAAAGTTTTGTACTTTGATTTTGCCATGATATCAATGATGGAATCGAAAACGTTTGTGGTTCCTGGTTTTGTGAGGAGACCCAGAAGATTGTGAGATGGTTTATATGGAATTTCAGTGGAGATTGCCTTTTGAGAGGCTGTTTTCGAAGATGATTTGGAGGAGGGTTTTGAAGATGACTTCGATTTTGTCATTTTGAAGATGAATGATCGAAGAAATTTGTGAGAGATGAGAAGAAAAACTGCTTTGAGAAGAGAATTTTTAAGAATTCAATTCGACAGTAAAACCCTGTTTTGGTGGTGAGTGGGGGATTTTATAGGGAAGAAAGTGAATGCTGAGGTGGCAGCCGTTACAAAAGGTCTGACCACTATGTACTGCCCACGTGACAACCCCTGGTGAAAGTGAAGGACAGTATTTTTATGAAAGTGACTAATGAAGGCAGTGGTATGAAAGCAGTGGATGATTTTCACTATCAGTGGATAGCATATCAGTGGATAATACACTACTTTTGAACAACAGAGTTTATCAAATGGAATGAGAGAACAGGGGTTGACTTTCAGCAGTGGACAGACTTTTGAAGTAGAGCAGACTTTTGAACAATCAGTGGTTAATGGCAGACTTTTAAGGATTTTAATGAAAAATATCATTTTTAGCTATTTTTAAGGATGGAGTTTTGATTTTCTGAAAACATTTTGTTGCTTTTATTCATAGAAAAACAAGATGTTGCTTGTTATTCCATGTTCAGCATCCCAATTCTAGAGACCAAGCTTTCAAAAGTGGCTGTATCAAGTGCTTTTGTGAGCACATCTGCCAGCTGATCTTTAGTTGGGACATGATGCAGAGAAATCAAACCTTTTTCATAGCAATCCCTCACAAAGTGATGTCTGATGTCGATGTGTTTGGTAGTTGAATGGGAAACTAGATTTTTGATGATATTTTCTGCTGTCTGGCTATCCAACATGAGTGGTGTCTTTAAGGCAGTGATACCAAAATCCAGTAACTGATTTTGAAGCCACAGGAGTTGGGCTGTACAGCTTGCAGCAGCAATGTATTCAGCTTCAGCAGTGGATGTTGAAACAGCTGCTTGCTTTTTGCTTTGCCATGAAACTAAGCAATCACCTAGAAACTGGCACCCTCCTGATGTGGACTTCCTTGTGGTGTGACATCCAGCAAAGTCACTGTCTGAGAAACCTGAAAGCTTGATGTTCCCATTAGCTGGATACCAGATACCAAGTGTGGGAGCACCTTTTATGTATCTGAAGATCCTTTTTACAGCAATGAGATTTGATTTTCTGGGAGCTGATTGACTTCTTGCACAGACACATGTTGCAAACATGATGTCTGGTCTAGATGCAGTTAGGTACAATAAAGACCCAATCATGCTTCTATAAAGTGTTTGGTCAATCAGCTCATCCTTTTCATCAGACATGACCAGCTTATTTGTTGCCATGGGTGTGCTGCATGGTTTACAATCATTCATATCAAATTTGGTTAAAAGTTCTTTAGCATATTTGCTTTGATGAATGAAGGTTCCATTTTGCAATTGCTGTACTTGGAGACCAAGAAAGCATTGCAGCTCACCCATTGCACTCATTTCAAACTCTGCTGTCATGAGTTCTCTAAACTCTTCACACATTAAGTTACATGTGCTTCCAAAAATAATGTCATCCACATAAATCTGGACAATCATTAAATCCTTCCCTCTCCATTTTAAAAACAATGTTTTATCAATGGTACCTCTTTTGAAACCATTTGAGAGTAGGAAGTTGGAAAGAGTTTCATACCAGGCCCTTGGTGCTTGTTTCAGGCCATACAAGGCTTTGTTTAGCCTGTAGACATGATCTGGATAAAATGGATCCTCAAAACCTGGAGGTTGACAAACATATACCTCTTCTAGAATTGTACCAAAGAGGAAAGCACTTTTGATATCCATTTGAAACACCTTCATCTTGTGGTTGACAGCAAAGGCCAGGAACAGTCTAATTGCTTCTAATCTTGCAACAGGGGCAAATGTTTCATCATAATCAATCCCCTCTTCCTGTCTGTAACCTTGAACCACAAGCCTGGCTTTATTCTTGACAACAATACCCCTTTCATCAGTTTTGTTCTTAAAGACCCACTTTGTGCCAATGGGACTAACCTCTTCTGGCAGTGGTACAAGCTCCCATACTTGTTGTCTTTTAAACTGTTGGAGCTCCTCTTGCATGGCTTCTACCCAGCTGTTGTCTTTCAGTGCCTCTTGGTACTTGACTGGCTGATGGAGTGATAGAAAACCAGCAAAAAGACAAATGTTTTGGGTTTGGCTTCTTGTGAGCACCCCTTCATTTATGTTGCCAATAATTTGATCAGGTGGATGAGATCGCAAGAAGATTAAATCTCCTTGGTATGGTATGATGGCATTGGTTGGTGAAGGCTGCAAATGTGTATCATCTGAGCTAACCACTGCTGGGGACTTTGATGATCTAGCAGTGGCTTCAAAAGGTGGTGGAATAGGAGGTAATGAAGTGGACAACTGCTGACTTTTATCCACTGTTTGAGGACTTTTGTCAGCAGTGTTTGAGGATGTGGAAGCAGTGGTTAATGGGCTACTTTGGTCAACAACTGTTGAGGTAGCAGTGGTTGAGCTTTGACAACTGTTTTGAACAGCTGGTGCTTTTCCCTTTGTGGCAGACCTTTGAGGAATGATGATTTCATACCCATAGTTTGGTGTTGTATCCTCTGATGGACCTGTGCTGTTAGTCTTGACAGCAGTATTTTCAAAAGTAAACTTTTCAAGATCAAACAGATCTGCAGGGTTTGCTGGGATTTTCATTGATGAAAGTTCATTGAACTTAACATTCAAAGTCTCCTCCACTGCCTTGGTCCGTGTATTGAACACTTTGTAGGCCTTGGCAGTGGTTGAGTATCCCAGATGATAACCACAATCAATTTTGGCTGCAAATTTTGAAATGGAATCTTTTAAGTTCAAAATGAAGCATGGACAGCCAAACACCTTGAAGTATGAAATCAGTGGTTTAATTTTATACAGAATTTCATAGGCAGTCTTTTTGTGCCTGGGTTTATTAAAACTCTGTTCTGAACATAGCAAGCAGTGTTTACTGCCTCTGCCCAGAAAGTTAATGGCAAACCTGAATCTGCAAGCATGGTTCTGGCAGCCTCAATCAGAGTTATGTTCTTCCTTTCCACTACCCCATTCTTCTCTGCTGTTCTAGGGATGCTGTACTGCCTTACAATCCCTTTCTTCACACAGAAGGCATCCAACTCCCTATTTTTGAATTCTGTGCCATTGTCACTCTTGAAGCTTTTCATTGGAAGGTCAAATTGCTTTTCAACCTGTGTTACAAAGTCTTGCAAAATGCCTGCAGTCTCATCTTTTGAGTGTAAAAAGAAAGTCCATGTAAACCTAGAAAAGTCATCAACAATAACCAAACAATATCTTTTCTTTTTGAGGCTCATGACTTGAACTGGGCCAAACAAATCCATGTGTAGCATTTGCAAACACTGGGTTGTTTTGGACTCTTCAATGGACTTAAAAGAACTTTTATGCTGTTTTCCTTTTAAACAGGAAATGCAATGTTCAGGGCATGAAAACAATTTTTGTGGTAGGCCTCTCACCAAACCATTTTTTGAAATTTCTGTGATTGTCTTAAGATTTGTGTGCCCCAGCCTTCTGTGCCAAAGTTCTGTCTCTTTGTTAGAGGCAGCTGAGAACAGACAGGCATCAGCTCTGGGACACTCTTTTGACATGTCAACAACATAAACATTGCCACTTCTTTGAGCAACAAGTTTAGTTTGACCATTTTTTATTATTGCTTCAATCTTTTTGACCATTTCTGGTCCAACAATCCTACAACAGTCTTTTGTGAAGAATGACCCAAATCCCTTGTCACTCATTTGGGACACACTCAGAAGGTTGAATTTTAGATTGTCTATTAGATTGACATTTTCAAATTTTACATTTCCAGATTGCACTGTACCAGACCCCAGAACTTTCCCTTTACTATTATTCCCAAAGGATATATCACCCCCTCCATGGATTTTAAAGTCTTTGAGGAGGGCTTTACATCCTGTCATGTGCCTGGAGCCTCCACTATCTACATACCAAAGACTATCAAAGCATGCAGAAGCTCCATGCACATGAAGTAAACGGATTAGTTCATTAAGGTCTCCAAAGCCAACAAGGCTTTGGATGGGGTCTCAACAGTGTCTGGGATGGATGCAGAATGGTGGACAGTGGTTAGGTCAGGTTTGAACTGTTTTAGGACAGTGTTTCTCTAACCACTGTTGTGGGTCCTGACCAATCATCTGCTGGTAACCAAAAGGATGCCTGTTCACTTTGGGTTTAGAGGGCCTTTTGTTGGCCTCATAAACGTGTGGAATCCTTTGGTAAGACTGTTTTTCTCTGCCTTTTCTGAACTGATTGGCAGGGGGTGCATCAGTAACCTGAACATCTCTTTTGACAGATGTTTGGTTCAGCTATTTTGTAACAGCTGTTTGAACTGGCACAAACAGTGGTTGTTTCTTGGTGAATTTGACAGATGTTGATGATGATGATGGACTCAAGGATGTTTTAGCAATGTACTCATTCTTTTTCACATCAAAGTTTTTGAGATACACACATGCTTGAGTTTTGTGGTTTGTTTTACCACAAACAATGCAACTTTCTGCTGAAACAATGACACTTGTTCTGTTTAAATCATAAGCTTTCAAGTGGAAACAGTCTTTTGTTAGATGATTCCTTTTCTCACAGAATTCACAAAACAAGTTGTCAATTTTTTCTTTCTTCTTTCTCTTTTCAGACTCCTTTGCAGCAGAGGTTTTAACCACTGCTGGGATGTCCTTGAGAGGTATGACTTTAGCTTTTGGATCTTTAACACCATCAGTTGATGTAAAGTCCATTGGCTTGAATTTTTCAAGAATATCACACTCGTCAGACCAGGTGGGTTTAAACTGATATTTTTCAAGTTCTTCAAAAGTTGAGGAACTCCTTGTTCTGCCAAGTGTGATTTTGTTACCAAGTTTGTCAGTGATTTTCACTTCTTGGCCATTCTTGTTTGTGGGGATGAACTCAGTGGTTACATCAGTGTTTTGAACAGATTTTTCACAAGCAATGTGTTCATCATCATATTTTCTATACCCAACCCCAAATTTCACATTACTTTCAATCTGTTTAGCAAGCATCACCTCATATCCTCTGCAGGATTCCACCCATCTTTCACAAGTAATCTGGGTGGATTCCAACTCCTTTTTGCAAACTTGGTATTTTTCTACCATAGTTTGAAGTTGGGTTTTGGTTATGTTTTGCTCTTCTTTTAGACAGCTGATCTCTTTTTCTTTTTCGGTCAATTTGTTTTTAAGTTCTTTTAAAGACTTTTCAAATTTAACCTCATCAGTCAAGATTTTATCCCGAAGGTTTTCATTCACCTCTTTAATGTTAGCAAAAGCAATTATGCAATTGTCAGAACACAGTTTTTCAAGAACTTGAGGAGATACCTTGGCAGCTGCCATCATTGCACAATCACATTGATGATCCTCTTCATCAACAGCTTTCACCTTCTTTTCACCAGCCTTTTCTTCTTTTTCTTCTTCTTTGTCCTCTTTGGACCATGGGTCTGTCAATGGTTCAATCAAGGTACCTGAACTTTCTCCCAACAGTAGTTGACCAGCCACAGCAGTAACCAGTGCTTCAGTCACCTTTTCCACTGTTTCAAAGCTCTGCTGTTCCTCCTCAGTTTCAACCCCCTCATGTATTGACTCTAATGCCATCAAACAAAACTCATCATGAGAGGAATCATTAGAAGCATAGAGTGCAAAATTTTCATCACTAAGATCTTCAGGCATACTGCTCCAGTCAACAAACCCTTGAGTGAAAAAACTTTGTTGATCTGGTTGTGCTGCTGCTGGAGCAGTGGTTTGAGGTGCAACAGGTTGCACTTGTACCTGTGGAGCAGGGGTTTGAACATATTGGATTTGTGGAATAGTAGTTTGGACATAGTGTACTGGCACAGGGGCAGCAGCATAGTGAGCAGTGTTCACTTGAGCTGCTGGGGTATACTGGGCATAGTGCACAGTGCTTTGGTTTTGAGGTCTAGGATTTGAGCTAGGATGAGTAATTATGGGACCAGTAGTTTGACTCCTACATTCCCTAGCGAAATGTCCCAACCTATTACACTTGTAGCACTTGATTTTCGATTTATCCAACCCAACCCTTAGATTCCCATGCAAACCTGGGAATTTTCGCCCTGTTCTTTTGTAGAACTTGCTAGTTCTAACACTTAGCAAAGCCAGTTGGTTCAGGATGTCCATTTCCTCTAAGTCAGTGGGATCAAAATGTTGCAAATCATTTAGTTCAAAGCTTAAATTGTCTGACATCTGGTTTTCGTTTGCAGTGAATGCATAACTAGCAGAGTGAGGATCAGGGTTGTTGAAATTTGCACCAGTAGTTATGTCAATGAAGTGATTATAACCCTGATCCTTACCACTGCTCCCAGATTCTTCTTGACCCAGAAGAGCAGTATTACCGAAAGTGTAATCATCAGTAACTTTTCCTGACTCTTGTAACCTCCTTTTCTGGTTCAACTCCCTTTCGTAGGTCAGGAGTCGACCGTGGAGTTGGGTCAAGGTCAGATCCTTGAACTCAGGTGAGTTTCGGGTGACAAAAGCTATTGTGTCCCATTTTTCTGGCAGTGACCTGAGGAACCTGCTATTTTGAGTTGAGTTTGTAAAAGTAGTGTTAACAAGCCTCAGTTCACTGATGAGACAACTGAAACGCTCAAATTGTTGCGTTAGTGATTCACCTTTAACGTAGCAAAATGTTTCATACTGTTGGTTCAGGATTTCCCTATTGTTTTCTATGACTTCCTCGGTTCCCCCAAACTGTTCCTTAAGTGCGTCCTATAACTCTTTGGCACTGTTACAGTGTAACAGTCCAGCATATATCTCATTGGGCAGCCACGATGCTATGATGCTAAACGCTTTAGCATCTAGTTTGATCTTTTGAAAGTCGGTTTCGGTATAATTTTCAACTGGTTTAGGAACGAACTTTTTAGCATCTTCAGCGCTTGGCACTGAAGGAACATGGGGACCATAAATGACAGACCTCCAACAGCCTGTGCTTTGTTGAGCGAGGATATGACCCATCCTCCTCTGCCAGATGTTGTACTCATTTCTTTTTAGCATAGGTGGTTTAAAAAGCGAGCCGATGTTGTTTTTATCATCTTGAGATTGTGACGTCATTCTTGTTGTTTTACAGAGACTGAGAAATCAACTTTAATGGTGATTAATCCTTGCTCTGTTTTTCAACGGACGAACAAACGATTAGTATCAACTGTTATGAGCTGAACTATTTACGTCAAAATGATTGTTAGATCAAATTTGACTGTCCAAGCTCTGATACCAATTGTTGGATCTGAGTTTGTTTTTTATTGTATTTTCGTTTGAAATTAAGATGAAAATGAAAGAGTTGTGCAGCGGAATTATGATGAAAACAAACTTTGCATACAATCAAACGAGAGTAATACTTTAATCAAACATCTTTTCACAATGAATCGAAAGATTGAATTTGTTTCAACAATGATTACAATGATTGATGAATGAATGCAAACTCCCCCTCAGCCAGAGCTCAGTAGTTTGTTCGTGCAAAGAAGACGATGTTGCGAAAGAGCTAATAGAACAGTACAAAGTACTGAACTATTTATAGGCACTTGCAAGCCTCTGAGCATCTTAGCTGACGTCACCATGAAAGTGACATCTAACCTCCTAACAAACTCTAACCTCTGATCTATACAAACACTGATGTACTAACTACTGCTATTACATTTCTTTACATAAAAGACACTTAAACAACTGCTGCATCCTTCCACTGCTGTGAACCCAGCAGTGCTTGTCCGGATCAGCAGTACTTGACTCAAGGCAGTAGATTGAATCAGCAGAGCTTTGGTCTTCCATCAGTCTTTGACATTGGTCAGTAGATGCAAAGCAGCAGTTGTAGGTCAGCACTTAGTAAAATCAGCAGATAGGAGGTCAGTAGATATGAAACCACTTTCAAGGAGAGAGATTTGTATGAACCAACTGTAATCGTCTGCTTATTCTAAATCCACTGCTCTGATCCAGTTTTGGATTTAATTATCTGTTCCTCTGATAGGGTTCATTCCCAACAATATCAAATACAAAACATTCCAAATATTGTTCAAAAGATTCTAAATTTACTAAGATGAGTTTCTAAGCAGCATCCTAGCAAGTTTCTTGATTTCCTCAGCTACTATCAACCTGCAACATGTATTATAATACTATCAACAATAATGTTGGCAAGTATATAAGTTTGAGTATATAGTAGCATAATAGTTTAAAAGACTCATATCCATCATGTAAACACATAAAAAGTTTCACCATGCTAGTATATGCAGTCCGAGTGATAGCCCAAGTTTCCAATGCGTTAAATGACTTTCCCAAAGACTAACGGGAGGTTAAATGTCTCCTCCTAACAAAACCCCAAAGACTAACGGGGAGGTGCATTACTGTCACAACCCCCGATCCCTTATCTGTCCCAGGAACGGGCGGACGCGAACTCAGTTTTGGTGGTATCAGGTTTCGTTAATTTGGTAGCGGAATTTATATTAGGACCGTAGTTAGGAAATGTTTATCAGAGTAAAACCACCATAATTGATATTAATAAACACATGGGCAAAACCCAAGTTTCTTATTACAATACATTTATAGGGACAAACCCTATTTTATTGAATTTAAAACATCGTTATTAGGTAACTTTTATAGCCACTTATTTTCCGAGCCGTCAGTGCTCTCGAGCTCGCTTTTTCCCAGTTGGCTTTCACATTGTGTTACCTGAAACATGTTTTAAAAATATTTTGTCAGCGGGAAATACTGGTGAGTGAATCCCAGTTTAATCAAGAAACATTTTATCAATTAACACAGTATTGAGAGCGATCATATTGTTTATTTCTACACAATTACTCATTCAGTATTGTCAATCCTTGACTTGTGGGTCATATTACACATTGGCTAACTCGTTGTCCAATGGTAACGTACTGTCATTCCGACTTACTACTCGCAAGTAATAAACTTTGTATACAAAATCCCATAATACCGGCAGTAATTGAAGAACTACAAAGACTCAATCACTGCTTAATCACATTGTAAATAATTAAGGTTTTGTAAAAACTGTTTACAAAAAGGAGATTACTCACATTGCTATCTTAGACTTCGCGTAAGGGTTTCCTGGGAATAATCTATAATTTATACAAATGTACATTGGTTAGTATCATAACCCTTTGAAAATATTAATGATACCCTCCCCGAGACGACATTCCAACAACTACGTCGGGCAGAACCACGACAGTTGTTACGGAACCCTAAATCAATCGGGCAGTGTAACTATTACGAAATTGTGGTTATAATACTTACAACGGAGCAGAACCTCGCTAATTAGGGGTATAATACCCGACTATTATAACTCTTCTACAGAAATTGTGATTTAGAATTTGAGAATGAGCGACGGAAAATGAAAACCCGTTGCTTTCTTATATAGGGCTGATATTGGAGTCTCACGCGGCCCGCGTGAAAGACAAGGGTCGCTTACATGGCCCGCGTCAAAGCTAGTCAACGGCCTAGCTTGTCCGGCTCACCAAGTAGACCCGCCACGATGACGACACGTGTCAGCTCAGGATGTCTCCGCGTTTGATGATCTCTCGCGACCCGCGTTAATGTAAGCTTAAGCTTACGCGGCCCGCTTGAACTAAAGAAATCAGCGGAGTCAGGTTCCAGCCTTGATACCGCCCGCGTATGCTTGAGGTGAGGTCCTATGCGGCCCGCCTCAGCTTAATTTTTATTGTTTTTATTTTATATTATATTATATTTTATAACATAATCTAGGCTCGGTTTTCACATACGGGGTGTATTAAAAGACATATTGGGACTGATTACAATATACTAAGGTGTCGGAATATTACGAGAGTGTCGGTTTTACCGAGGGTTGTTACATTCTCCCCACCTTCTTTTAGAGCTCGTCCTCGAGATGTACTGGAACAAATGTGGATATTTCCTTTGCATCTCTGATTCAAGTTCCCATGTGTACTCAGGTCCTCTTTTGGAGTCCCACTTCACTTTGACTAGAACTAGTCTTTTATGCTTGAGATTTTTGACTTTCCTGTCTTCAATCTGTAGAGGCCTTTCTACAAACTTGAGTTGTTCATTTACCTCTATATACTTAAGAGGGATTATCAGTGATTCATTAGCTAAACACTTTTTGAGATTAGATACATGAAACACGTCATGTATACCTGCCATTTCCTCTGGCAGTTGTAGCTGACAGGCTACAGGTCCTATTCTTTTAATAATCTCAAAGGGTCCAATATACCTGGGACTTAGCTTTCCCCTTTTGATGAATCTTACCACTCCTTTCCAATGAGAGACTTTCAACAATACTTTATCTCCTACTTGAAATTCCAACGGTTTGCGTCGGTTATTGGCGTAACTCTTCTGTCGATCACGTGCTATTTTCAGTCGTTCCTTGACTTAAATAATTTTGTCAGTTGTTTCTTGCACTATCTCAGGTCCAGATAGTTGCTTTTCCCCAATTTCTGCCCAATAGACTGGGGTTCGGCACTTACGTCCATAAAGTGCTTCGAATGGTGTCGCATTGATACTTGTGTGATAACTATTATTATAAGAAAATTCTATTAAAGGTAAGTGATCATCCCAATTACCTCCGAAATCAATTACACAAGCCCTAAGCATGTCCTCCATTGTTTGAATTGTCCTTTCATTTTGTCCGTCCATTTGAGGATGATAAGTTGTACTTAGTTTTAACTTGGTTCCCATTGCCTTTTGGAAACTTGACCAAAAATGAGAGGTAAATCGGCTATCCCTATCAGAAACAATTGATAAAGGAATGCCATGTAAAGAAACAATTTCATTTACATACAACTTAGCTAACTGTTCCATACTGAAAGTTTCTTTCGTTGGTAGGAAATAAGCTGACTTGGTTAGCCTATCAACAATCACCCAGATTGTATCATTTCCTTTCTTGGTTTTGGGTAATTTAGTAACAAAATCCATTGTTATCAATTCCCATTTCCACACTGGCATTTCTAATTGCTGTAACAAACCTGAGGGTTTCTGATGTTCAGCTTTAACTTGTGAGCAAGTTAAACATTTAGAAACATAGGCTGCTATATCCTTTTTCATTCCTATCCACCAGAAATTTTTCCTTAAATCCTGGTACATTTTATCACTTCCTGGATGCATCGTATATTTAGACTTATGGGCTTCTTCTAAAATATAATGGCGTAGGTTTCCTAATTTAGGTATCCACATTCTCTTTTCAGGGAATCTCCAAATTCCATCTGTTCCTTGTTTTAATTCTTTCAGCATACCTTTTAGCTTTTCAGTATCTTCCTTGATTACTGATTCATGTGCTTCTCTTATTTGATCATTTAAATCTACTTGTAGATTTAATTTAAGAGAACGTACCCTTTTTGGCTTTTCATGATATTTTCGGCTTAAAGCATCTGCCACTACATTTGCTCTTCCTTCATGATACTGGATATCACAATCATAGTCACTAAGCATCTCCATCCAGTATCTTTGTCTCATATTTAATTCCTTTTGCCCAAAAACATACCTTAAACTTTTATGATCAGTGAATATGGTAAACTTACTACCGTAAAAGTAATGTCTCCAAATCTTAAGAGCAAAAATTATAGCTCCTAATTCTAAATCATGGGTGGAATAATTTTCTTGAAGACTCTTAAGTTGTCTGGATGCGTAGGCTATAACCTTCTGTCGTTGCATCAATACACATCCATAGCCTAATTTAGAAGCATCACAATAGACTACAAATCTTCAGTTCCTTCTGGTAATGCTAGTATGGGTGTGTTAGTTAATATTTTCTTAAGGATTCTAAAGGCTTCTTCTTGTTTTAATCCCCATTCAAACTTAACGGATTTACAGGTTAACTTAGTTAAAGGAATGGTTATTCTAGAGAAATCTTGAATGAATCTTCTATAATAACCGGGCAATCCTATGAAACTTCTAATCTCGGTTGGTGACTCATGGGTTTTCCATTTAGTAATTGCCTCGATCTTTGTTGGATCCACATGAATTCCTTCATGATTAACTAAATGTCCAAGGAATTGTACCTGTTCTAACCAAAATTCGCACTTAGAGAATTTAGCATAAAGCTTTTCCTTTCTTAATAGACTTAAAAGTGCGTGCAAATGCCTTGCATGATCCTCTTTATTCTTAGAGTAAATTAGAATATCATCTATAAATACAATTATGAATTTATCCAAATATGGCTTACATATTCGGTTCATCATGTCCATAAATGCAGCTGGGGCATTGGTTAAACCAAATGGCATTACAGTAAATTCATAATGACCATACCTCGTTCTAAATGCGGTCTTAGGAATGTCCTCTTCCTGTACCTTTAATTGATGATATCCTGACTTTAAATCGATTTTAGAGAAAAATCGAGCTCCTTGCAGTTGATCAAATAGATCATCGATTCTTGGTAACGGATACCGATTCTTAATCGTAACCTTGTTTAATTCACGGTAATCAATGCACATACGCATCGACCCGTCCTTCTTTTTAACAAATAAGATGGGTGCTCCGCATGGCGACGAACTAGTTTGTATAAATCCTTTTTCCAACAATTCATCTAATTGTTTCTTCAGCTCCTGCATTTCGGCGGGTGTCAAACGGTAAGGTGCTTTGGCAATTGGTGTTGTTCCTGGCAGTAGATGGATTCTGAATTCAACTTCTCGGTCTGGCGGTAGTCCTGGTAATTCTTCTGGAAAGACGTCTGAAAACTGAGATACTACTGGAATATCCTTGAGTTCTTTTCCTTTAGTGTTAGTGATTATAGAAATCAAATACACTATAGAACCATTTCTTATATAGTTTGCAGTTTTCATCACAGAGATGAACTTAGTGGACCTAGAGGGCTTATCTCCTTTAATTGTGATCTCTTTACCTTTTGGTGAATTTACTTGAATTGACTTTTGATCACATAAAATACTGGCTTTATTAGCTTTCAACCAATCCATTCCAAAAACAACATCAAATCCTGCCAGATTCATGGGATATAGGTTTGCTATAAATTTCTGATTTAAAATTTCTATGCTTGCTCCCTGCAAGATTTCAAAAATCCTAACGGTTTCTCCATTGGTTGTCTCTACTAAGCATTCTTGTGGTAGTTTAGTTAATGACTGATTTAAAAATTTGCAAAATGATGTATTAATAAAACTTTGGTTTACACCAGAGTCAAATAATACTTTAGCAAAGACATCGTTAACTAAAAACGTACCGGCTATGACATCTGGAATCATATTGGCTTCATCTGCAGTCAGAACAAATGCTCGAGTATTTTTGGTATTCTTGTTGTCTGGAGCTGAAGCTAATTTTGGGCAATTAGGCTTGATATGGCCTTGTCCTCCGCAGTTGTAGCATATCCTGCTGTTTTTCTTCCTGCAGTCTTCTTCCTTATGTCCCGGTATTTTGCAAAAGTTACAGTATATAGAGCATCTTCCGGAATGCTTTCTTTTGCAATTCCTACAGTAAGGTGTAGAGGTAGAACCTATATTTTTCCCACGATTAAAATTTCCAGAACGAAATTCTTGTGTGAGCTTTTGGGTTAGGTTCCTTCTTTGATCGTCTTCTCGGGTATGGACTAATTCATCTGTCAAGGTATTGGCTAGTTCTACAGCTTCTTCTATGGTTTGAGGTCTAGCTGCCTTGACTACGTGTCTTATTTCCCCAATTAATCCCCAAATATAACGGGAAATTAACACTAGTTTTGGTGAAGCAAGGGTTGGCACTATTCTAGCGTATTCAAAGAATATCTTAGTGTACCCTTTACTATCCACACCAGTCATCCTAAGGTTTAGGAATTTCTTTGCTATCTGTTCCTTCTCATTGGGTGGGCAGAATTTCCTTTCTACCTTGTCCTTAAATTCTTCCCATTCCATATTGTAAGTTCTATCACTTCCTCTTGTCTGGAGGATAGTGTTCCACCATTCTAGCGCTGAATTCTTAAACAGATTAGAAGCAAACAATATCTTATCTTCTTCAGCACACTTACTTATCCTTAAGACTGCCTCAGTCTTCTCTATCCAGCGTAGGGTTGCAATGGCCCCTTCGTTGCCTGAGAATTCCATTGGTTTACAAGACCAGAATTCTTTATAAGAACAACCGTTAGGCACGGTTCTTCTTCTTTTAGGAATAGGCATTTGAAGTATAGGCCCATTGTTTACGTTGTTTTCTGGTTCTATTGGTCGCTTACTGCTATGTTTACTTTTATTATTCGCTTCTTGAATAGTTTGAATAATAAATGGCATGGCATCTATGATTCCTTGTGCTACTATATGTTGAACAACACTATTATCCATTTGGTTTTCGTTGTTATGGATGCTCGGATTCTCGTTAACCACGTTAATGTTACTCTGGTTATCATTATTCAGATTTCCTTGATTTCCTTCGTCGACCATCTGAATTTTAAACATTTATCTCATATTAATATCACAAGATAATAAGCAATATAGTTAATCATATAACACGCAATTTAACCAAAAACGTCGATCATTGCGACTTGTACTCTATTTTCATATACTATGCGTCTATTACACACTAGCACTGAAATAAAGATTAAAATACCAACAGAAAGAAGATTACACTAATAGTACTATGCATCCATACACACATAATTTTATTTTATTTTTTTATTATTATTACTACCATTTCACCATCTTA
>JARYGA010001969.1:0-29717 GCA_030545235.1 Helianthus tuberosus
ATAATCTCAAGTAACTAACAAGCATGTATCATTCATACACTAAACAACATAGTTTCATTATATATCAAGCCTATGTTCATGATTCATGTTTATGTCTTTTAGTGTTCATCAAGTTTATCAATGTTTATCATCATTTAACCAATAACATACGAAGTAAATAAGGATCATGAGAGTCTTACAACTAGCACAAAGGCTAGGGATGAACACAAGAGATGGTGATGACAAAAGTGATGGATAAAAGCAATTGATGGAGGTCCTTCAAGATCCACAAGCACCAAGCTCCTTTGTATGGCTCCTTACACCTTAGAATGATCTTAGAATGAAAGAACTTGAAATGGAAGTGATGGTGGTGGTGGTGGGGGTTCACGGCCGAGAGGGAGAGAGCAAGGGAGGAGGAGGTGAGTTGTGAGAATGATGAGCTTGTAGTCTTCTTATAATCCATCTAATTCCATTATCCATTGGGTATTATGTTGGATAAGTACACAACAAATCTTCTACTAAATCATTAGAGATCATATAAGATCTTAATAAGATTGAGGAGGTCAAGGTGGTGGGGCCACCTTGAACCGTCCATGAAAAGGCGGGGGGGGGGGGGGGGGTGGGGTCTTGGTTGGGTTTTAATGTTAAGTTAGGTAATTTAGTTAGATGTTAAGTGTGTAGGTTAATGTTTAAGTGTATGATGTGTTATATAGTGTGTTAGGGTGTTCGGGGATCGTAACTAGCTTAGAAACATTAAAACAATGTCTCTAGTATAATTTTGGTGTTTCGGGTAGTGTCCGGTTGTTCGGTTAGATACCGGTTCGTTAAAGTGTCAAACTATTCCGTTTAGTGTTCTTTAAGTACTCTTTTGTGACACTTTTAATTCCCGACACTTAGGAAAGCATTCAGGACATTTTTGCCATATTTTTTCATGTTACTAGCTTGTTAAATTGTTGAATTTCGCCGAAATATGTAGAATTCTGCACTTTATGTGGATTTTAGGCACTTTCCGGCACTTAAACTATCACCTAGTAAACCAGTTTTGTAGTCCTTACTTCCTTACACACTATACTAGTGTAGAACTTGGTTTCTGGCTCATATTGGGTCTCAAAACGTTGTCTGTCTATGTACTGAACATCGTCAGCATTTCTCTGAGTTATCCGCTAACTGTGCTAGCTATGCTTTGTGCATCGTATATGTCAATAAAGTTTGCATGTGATAATGAGGTAACATTATATAATATGTAATGCACATGTAAGTATGATGGAGTAATCAGAAAGCAGTTTAAGTTATTAATTGTAATTCAGCACAGTCATTAAGCACTAATCAATATTAATTAATTGTACGGATACCTGTACTTTTTACGGTTGTCACAGTTCGTGTTTACGTGTTTTTGGTTCGTGTAGTAACAGATCGGGTTGACATATTATGCCAACCCTACTGAGTTTATAATATTTTATATAATGTTTTCAAATTCCGAGAGGTCATTTTTTAATCCAAATTATATTATATTCCATTTATAACATCTAAAAACTACATTAAATCCAATTTTAAATATTATATCATTAATATGTACTAGCAAACCGACTTACTGAGTTTATAATATTTTATATAATGTTTTGAAATTCCAAGGGGTCATTTTTTAATGAAATGACATTACATTCCATTAAAACAACATTAAATCCAATTTTATACTTGTCTTGCCTCTTTAATATGAATTTGTCAAAATCCGATTTCAAATCTAATTTTGAAAATATGTTTGAGTCATATAACTATTTTTATCAAATCTCGTTTAGTAGGTATATGATATCTTATTCATTAAGCACTTTATTTAATGGTTTATAATTTATAGTATTTCTTTGTTTAATACTATAGTAGTAAGTCCCCCTTCATCGATAAGATTTTAAACTGGTACAATTGATTTTTGTGATTTTTGTGAAGTCATGATTCACTAGCGGTTGATATGATATTAAATGGGTACACTACATATATGTACATTAGACAGTTTATGATTTTTGTGAAGTCATGATTCAATAGCGGTTGATATGATATTAAATGGGAAATATGCATATATGTACATTAGACAGTTTATAATTTTTGTGAAGTCAAGATTCACTAGCGGTTTATACTCTTTCAGATGACTTTTCGTAATATTTGGTTGGTGTTAATTCTTCTTTAATACAATTTAGATCTACTTCACTATCTACCAACGCAACTAGAGTAATTTTAAATTCACAGTTAACTACAACATTAAACTTAGTAATCCACTTTTGAAATTGTATCGATGTTGTTAGGTTTATTTTAGGATCAATGTATTTTATTTCCAGCCTCAATTTCATTTATTTTTATCTTTTCTTTTTCTACAATATAAATATTATATATATATATATATATAGGGTTTGGTTCAAATGAGAACCACCACGAGTCAGGGGCGGGACTAATTAAGAATGAGCCGTAGCACGGGCTACGGCTCAACCTCGTATTCATATTCGCAGTGTAATTTTTTTTCCGATTTTATACATAGCCTACCCAAAAACATATACGAGGATACCCCTAAGAGAAAATTATAAAACTTGATAGTATTCATTAAGCCCAAAACATGTTTAGTAATAAAGCCTAAATTATTAGTTTTATGATAATTAAGGCCAAATTGTATTAACTAATAAAGCTCATATAATAGAATAAGTGATCTTGTGCATCTTATGGTTGGAACAAATAGTTCTTGTCCTTTGATTTATTGGGTAGTAAAACTTGCTTTGGTTTTACCGGTTGCAACCGCAACCGTTGAAAGATGTTTTTTTGAAAAATGAATATTATCAAGACAGATTTACGCAATTGAATGACCCCGTAATTTTTAAACAATGCCATGTTTGTGCGGTCAAAAAGAATTTTTTCATAAAGTAGAAGACGACGATGTGATTGAACGATTTCAATCTATGAAAAAAAGAAGAGGCCAAATCTATTAGTTATTTGTCTACTTTATTTATTTATTGTCTTTTTTTTAATATTGTATGATTGCACGGTAAAAAAAATTAGGATACCCCTGATTTAATGGGCTAGTTCCGCCATTGCAACGAGTTGTAAAAAAAAGTTAAAAAAAATTGTTCCGCCATTGCCACGAGTTGTAAAAAAAAGTTAAAAAAATTTGTCTACTTTATTTATACAAGTTTTTTTTTTTACATCCGGGCGTAAATTTTGTACGAAAATAAATATTTTTTACGCTCCATGTAAATGTGGGTATGCGGCCTTTTTTTAATTTTTTTTTTTACCAAACAAGTGATTTTTTACGATTTTTGAGAAAAAAAATTGGAAAAACCTTTTAAATGGCCTAGTTCTCACGGTTCTCGCAACTCGTGGTGTTTCTCATTTTAATCCATCCCTATATCTATTATATATAATAAATAAAAGTTATTTGTGTCAAGTGTCATTAGATGAGGGCTACCTTTTTTCCCTTTTCCCGCCTCTCTCTCCTAATAAAACCCTACATCTTTCCTTCTTTCCTCAAACCCTAGAATTCAAAACCTTCTCATTCAAGCCTTCATTCTTCAATCATCTGCTCCAATGTAAATCCAGAGTGACGCTGTTTCGGAAACGATTATCGTTCAGGCTGGAGATTGATTCATCATCATCCTCATTATCTTTATCTGAAGCAGATGCACCTATTTTGTCACCGGAAGATTGTATACTCCAGGTAGTTTTTTATATTTGAACCTTGATCCTTAATTTGTATCAACATTGGGTATTGTTTAGAATAAGAATCATGGGGGTTTAGTTAATCACCAGATCATCCATCTTGAAACAAAACCCTATTAGCCTATGAGATTTGCGATTCAACTATCAGATCTTCAATCGACGAGTAAGAATAGTGTTTTTGTTTTTCATTTTAAGAACAATCAGTCTTCTCTTGATCTGGTAGGTTTTTGACTTGATCTTGTAAGTGTTCGATTCACCTGAAATTAGGCTTATTAATTTGTGGTTTGTGTTAGACTTGATGTATTATGCATGTTTGATAGGGCTAATAGGCTATTTTGACAAATGATTTAGAAGTAAGTTTGAATAAAGATTATAGTTTTATTAGTCTTTTTAGCAATGGATGACTGAGGACTAATAAGTAGGAGGAAATCATCAATCTTTTATATGGTTTGATTGTTCAATTTGTTCCAAGTTTTAATCTTTTAAAGTGAAAAATTTCACAAAAACTTAATAGTGGTTCTATTTGTTTAATAGAGTGAATATATTTTAAAGGATTAAACATATTATTCCAAATGTGACTGCAGGCTCCTAGCCTTATCAAGCAGATTCATTTCAAGAGGTTACAAGTTTCCTAATATCTACTTGTATAAACAGCTTGGTGGTGTAGGGTTTCAGGTGTTCACATTTATGGTGCCTTCATTTACACTATCATTCATAATACACTACTTTTTATATTAACAATATTATAAATGCACATGTGCATCTATATGTACGAACTTGATATAACATTAAGAACATTAGATATGCACATATCCATCTTTATGTATGAACATGTTATAACGTGTTTTGGTACACCACTTTAAATACACTTTCACTTTCATCTATCATACCATCCATAATACACTACACTTACCTCCTACCATCCGTGATATAATACCATTACCTCCTACCATCCATCATAATACAGTACCATTACCAATATTTTATTTTATTACATTGCATGTACATCAACACACTTTATACCATCCAAACAACATATTACATCATCAAGTGACAAATATAATGAAACCATCATCCACTAGATATAACTAACCAAAAAACATGTATATGGGCCTACTTCATCATTTAAAATCACAAACTTTTTGTATCAAAACATGTTATATCATGGTTATACATAATGATGCACATGTGCATTTTTAATATTGTTAATGTAAAAAGTAGTGTATTGCATATGGTAATTTAAATGAAAGTGCATTTGTCTACTACCGTTAATATATTACGAATTTTTCCAAGAAATAATACATATGCACATGTGCATCCATAATTGTTACTCGAAAAAAAGATTTTTTTTAACGAAATATAGCGATTTTGTTTTTAAATATTAAAAAAAATTTGTGTGTTTTTTAGATTTTTTGGATATTTTTTTGTGTTCACATTAGTTCTCGCAATAAAGATGGTTCTCGCATTAACCTTACCCTATATATATATATATATATAAGGTAAGGTTCATTTGAGAACCACCCTTATTGCGGAACCGCGAGAACTAATGTGAACACAAAAAAATACCTAAAAATATCCAAAAAACCCACAATTTTTTTGATATTTTTCTAATAAATATCGCTATATTTTGTTACAAAAGAAAAATATTTTTTTTCGAGTAACAGTTATGGATGCACATGTGCATATGTGCATATGTATCATTTCTTGGACAAATTCCATAATATATTACCGGTAGTAGAAAAATTCACTTTCATTTACAGTACCATATGTAATACACTACTGTTTACATTACAAATAATAGAAATGCACATGTGTATCTATATGTATCAACATGAATAAGGTGTTTTAGTGCAAAAAGTTTGTGATTTTAAATGATGAAATAGGCCCATATACATGTGTTTTGGTTTGTTATATCTAGTGGTTGATGGTTTGATTATATTTGTCACTTTATGATGTAATATGTTGTTTGGATGGTATAAAGGGTGTTGATATACATATAATAACCTGAAATATTGGTAATAAATATTGTATTATGGATGGTAAAAAGCAATGATATTCTATTGCAGATGGTAGGTGTTAATGGTAGTGTAGTATGGATGGTATGATAGGTGAAATGGAATGTGTATTCAAAGTGGTGTACTAAAACACGTTATAACATGTTCATATATATAGATGCACATGTGCACTTCTAGTGTTGTTAATGGTATAACAAGTTCATACATATAGATACACATGTGCATTTCTATTATTGTTAATGTAAAAAGTAGTGTATTATGAATGGTAGTGTAAATGAAAGTGAAATTGTCTGATATTTGTAATGAATTACAGAATTTGTCAAAGAAACCATACAAATGCACATGTGCATATATAACTGTTACTCGAATTTTTTTTTTTTTTGAAATTTTTGTTTATTATTGACGAAATATAGCGATTTTCCAAAAAAAAAAAATAGTAAAAAATATTTGGGTGTTTTTTAGATTCTTTTAGGTATTTTTTGGTTGTGTTCACATTGGTTCTCACATAAAGGGTGGTTCCTAGCGGATCCATCTCCTATATATATATATATATAGTGAAAGTGTAAAATACAATATATTTAACGTACAATACGTACGATATTGTGAAATCGCACGCTATAAAAAAGTATGTTAGAAATCGCATGTTGGTTTTTTTTATGAAATCGCATGTTAGGGTATAAAGCAATTTCGCATGTTGGTTTTTCAGCACAAATCAAAATGTTCAAAAGTGAATTCGCACTATATATTGTACGATAAGGGGCCATTGTACGTTAACCTAACCCTATATATTGTACGCCCTAAACTGTGAGAACGGTGAGAACGAATCCTAGCCTAACACGTGGCACGCGATATAGTATAGGGTGGAGGGGCTTTTTTATCCTTTTATATTCTTTTTTTTTAATTCGTCTCATAACACCGCTTCATTTTTTGGTATTTAGTTAGATTCAACAAATAAATGGCATTTTTATTCTGGTTTTTAGATCACATGCATAGTAAATATTTTTGCGTTTATGGCGTTTTTGTATGCAATGACTTTTTGTAATATTTTTTTGCATTCGTAAACTAAGGGGAGAAAATATAGCGTTTTATTATCGTAAAAAAAGATTACACAGAAGAAAAAAAAATTAAAACTACTCGTCAGAAGGTACTTTATCTGAGAAGTATTCATCACTTCCTTCGTCTTCTTTAGAGTCTTCTTCTAGTCTATCATCTAATTCATCACTTTAACTTTCATTGGCTTCTTGTTCTTGAAGATTTTGAAGCCTCCATTTGAAGATGTCCTGCATCAACGCCATTTTTATGTCCATGTATGTGTTCAAACATGTGGTGTTATGCAACTCTTCCATGAACCCAACCCCCTGCTTTGTCATGATAACTTCAAGCAGTTAGTCTTCCTGCTCTCCGTTGTCACATATAACAGTCACCATGTTTGTTTTTTCATCAAAATGCCATGATGTTATCACTGGGTCCATTTTTCCATCTACTTTGCTTGGTCCAAATTTCCTGGTTAATGTTCTATAGAGGCTTTTGTGTTTCATGACATTCGTTATCCAGAGCTATGCCAAGCGATAGGATACTCCTATGTACCTCTTCATCCAAATTCAAAATTGCTTTGATTGTCCTAACATACACCCTCCTTCTGTTGTCAAAACGTATGATGAATCTTTTGATTCTCATAGTGTATCTCAATGAAACAATGGTTGCCATTTTTGGCGTTTTGGTTAAACTTGTCGTTTTTGGTAAAAGATGTTTTTTAGAATGATGGATTGAAGTGATTATGGAAGCGATGTTTAACGTCGTTTATATAATGATGTTTTTGGCGCGTACTTTAGGAGGGAATTTCTTCTAATAAATGTTAATAATTGATTTTCAGTTACTGTGTTGTTTCATCTTCCTGTAATCTGCAACGTGTTTTATTAATAAGCTTTGGCGTTTTGTATTAATGGTGTTTTATTTGTTTTGAATGGCGAGTTCTCATTTTAGTTGGCGTTTTGAATTTGAGCGGTAAAAGACTTTTTTACCCTTAATGAAGCGCGCCCACTTAATAAAGTTGGTGTTATTTACGAAAACGCCACCGTGCCAATCTAGTCCATAGATTGTTTTGATCGGATGATCCATAAGTGTTCTCACTGTTATCACACTTTTCACCGTTTTCTCTAAATCATGACCCTATATATATATAGGTTCAGGCTTTAGAGAAAACGGGGAAAGTGTGAGAATGGTGAGAACGGTTATGGATCGTCCGATCAAAAAAATCCATGGACTAGATTGCGCGGTGGCGTTTTCGTAAATAACATCAATTTTATTATGTGGGACGCGCTTCATTAAGGGCAAAAGGGTCTTTTACCGCTCAAATTCAAAACGCCAACAAAATGATAAAACACCATTCAAAAAAATAAAACGCCATTAAATACAAAACACCATAAATTAGTGATAAAACGCGTTGGATATTACAGGAAGAGGAAACAACACAGTAACTGTATTTCAGTTATTAAGATTTATTAGATGAAATTCCCTCCTAAATTACGCTCCAAAAACATCATTACATAAACGACGTAAAACATTGTCAAACCCTCAAAATCCACTAGCGGAGAATTACCGCGAGGCGTGTGATTGACCAGGATCATACCACGAATCATACAGAACATTTAATTAATGTAAAGTAAAACCATAGCAAACCAAATGTTTAAAGTTCTCCAAACCAAAAATCCAAAACCAAATTTTAAAGTTAGCGGAAGCGTAAAGTCTAAAACACCTAAATAGCTTAAAACATAAAGTTTAATGTTAGGAACCCCACAGTTGGTTCCTTGCCATAACAACCACTCCGCATGCAAACCCCTGCCATGTACCTAACGACCTGCAAAGCAAGTGGTAACGTGTCAACAAAAAGGTTGGCAAGTTCACAGTTGATAGTCTGTTTTAAAGTTGTTGTAAAAACCATAAGTTGTTTCGAAAACCATAAGTTGTCAAGTTCCTTGTGGGCTACCCGGATGTTTTAAACCACTAGACCCGTACCATATCGACTACTGACTTAAGTTATGTTGAGTGCCCTGAGTCAATGTCTATCATCATTGACTAAGTGCCCAAGTCCATTAGTCCACGCTCGTCCGCTGCGGCACGGTGTGAGGCTTGTTAGACCTAATAGCGCTATTTAACTAATGACCTGTTCGCCAATGGCCCAGCGATTACGTCGATATAAAAATGAGGGACTTAAGATAAAGTTGTTGTCTAGTAAATTTAAGTTTGTCGCTCTTCCCAAGGAGAGTGGAGGTACGTATTCTACCCAAGGAGAATACGCAGGTTGCATCCCACCCAAGGGGGATTACTGTTATTTAACCCATTACCAAACCACCGGGAATCCCATGCTTTGTTGAAAAGTGTGAACTCACATTTGATTGCTCGGTTGGTCTCTAAGAATGGTTAACAATCAAGGTAGGTCAATCACGTCCTAGTATGATTACCATTCCGTTCATTAGTGTGTTCAAATAAGGCATGCAGCTCCTACACGCATCTACCATATAACATGCACTCACTTTGACAGTTTACACACATATACATTTCCCCCCTATGACTACACATGAACAAGCACACAATACTTCACATAACACTTTCTTTGACATTTAACAAGTTGGATCATTATCATATAGCATAACTGACATCTAGACACACAAATCACAACTTATAATGTTTCAGCTTTAACATCCAAAACTGGGCTATTTTTGGGTATTTTTTTTTTTAAATAGTTATCCTATTCCAAAAATTCTAAAAAATTTATAAAATATTCTAAACACTCCGAGTCACATCGTGTAAAAATTTTGGATCCCAATTCATTACCAATTATTTTATAAAAACTATTTACCGGGCTGCAGTCAGATTCGTCACTTTCTGGATACAGTCCACGGAAAAATTCATCGTAAGTCCGATTGATGAAATTTCTGTTGGAGATTTACAAAGACACCCGTGTACATCTACTGTATGAATTTCATGACCTAACTCTGTCCAGATTACAAGTTATGACGAATAACATAACACACATTTTGGCAGAAAAAAACGCAGTTTTGCTGCTGTACAAAATATACCTTTAAAAATAGCAAACGACCTTAGAAAAATATGATTCCAGTGCCATTTGAAGCGTTTTTCGAAGTCGTATAATTTAGACTTCACAAAATCAATTTTTTGATCTATTACGGTCTGTTTACAGCCAACTGAAGTTGGCTGTTTTTGTTAATCAGCATCTTGTTTTTAGTTTAAACGATACCAAAACGTGTGTAAACGATCCCGACACTTCCTAATAATAACTAACAGCTGATTGAACATCAATTATCACCTAATAATATCAATGATCACAAAACCCTAGATATAAAACATCATAGTTTTCACAAAAACGCAGCCAATGATCATTTATGCATACATATCATCAATTAATTCAACAAATCGCATACTCAACCGACATTAATCATGCAACAACAATACCCTAGCATAACAACTCAACATCACAACCATGATTCCACAAAATCACACAATGAATCACAATCCTAATTAAGAATACTAACATTGGAGCGAATAGAAGGACTAACGAAGAAGAAAGAGGCGAATCAAGAAGCTGAACAGGAGCTAGTTTGCGCGGGGGGGGGGGGGGGGTCTTCCTGGCCGTCGCACTCTACGGAGTGTTTAGGGTTTCTATTTTGATTTTTCTTGTTCCCAAATCCAAGTACGTATAATTAAAACACAAGGGAAGTTGGGCTAATGGGCTACAAGAAACAAGAGGGTGTGGGTTTGGGCTTAATATTTCGAACAAGGGGACAAAGGGTGGGGTTGGGCCTATTGGTGGCGTGAAGGGGGGTGGGGCTTGGGGTGGATTTACTAAGTGACGGTTTCGCAAATTTCATGAAATAATTAATTAAAATGTTTCGCATCGCAAAGCAATATATTACAACGCTTCGTTTCACAAAATAATGTATCCAACATCTCAGTTTCGGGTTTCGGTTTCACATAATTCGCATTACACATTACCAAGCACACAATCGTTCAAATAAACCAATCACCAAATTCAGTTCATTTTACGTATATGAAATTACACAGTAAAAACGAAACGTTCAGGAATTTACACGATTCTTCACATCATTCCTAAGTTGAAAGAAATTTTGTCCCGAAATTCACATAGTCACTGGAGAAGCTAGTTGTGTTGTGCATTTTCCTGGGGTCTCACATCATCCCCCCATTGGTTTGGAATTTTGTCCCGAAATTCTGAAGTAGCTTCAGCATTGGACTCACCTTTCTTAAACAACAGGGGGTACTTGCGTTTCATCTGGTCCTCTCATTCCCAAGTGAACTCTGGGCAACAACGGGAGTTCCAACAAACCCGAACAATAGGTATCTTGGTTCGTTTGAAAGTCTTGATTTCCCGATCCATACTTTCCACCAGTTCCTCGACGAAGCGCAACTGGTCGTCGATAGTGAGTTCCTTGAAAGGAGCAATGAGGGTCTCATCTGATAAACACTTCTTCAGATTTGACACGTAGAAGACGTTGTGAACACCACTGAGTTCTTCGGGCAAGTTCAGTCTGTCAGCCACCTTGCCGATTTTCTCAGTGATTGCAAAATGTCCAACACATCGGGGATTAAGTTTGCCCCGTTTGCCAAAACGTACCACACCTTTCCATCGTGAGACTTTAAGTAGCACACAATCCCCAACCTAGAACTCGAGAGGTTTCCTACGCGTATCCACGTAACTTTTCTGACGGTCACAAGTTACCGCCATTCTTTGTCTGATTTGAGCAATCTTTTCCGTTGTGTCGACAACGAGTTCTGGGCCAGTGATTTGGCTATCGCCAACTTCTTCCCAGCGTAGAGGTGATCGGCATTTCCGCCCATACAAAGCATTGAATGGAGCAGCTTTGATGCTGGTGTGGTAACTATTGTTGTATGAGAACTCCACTAAAGGTAGGTGTCTTTCCCAGCCGTTACCAAATTCGATAACACACACTCGAAGCATGTCTTCTAGAGTCTGGATGGTGTGTTCAGTCTGCCCATCCATCTGAGGGTGATACGCTGTGCTCATGTCTAGACGTGAGCCGAAGGATTTGTGCATCGCCTGTGACAACTCAGATGTAAAGCGTGAGTCTCGATCAGAGATAATAGAAGTTGACACTCCGTGCCTAGAGACTACTTCGTTCAGATAGATGTATGCGAGTGTAGAAAACTTGTCAGTTTCCTTTATTGCTAGAAAGTGTGCAGACTTAGTTAATCGATTCACGATCACCCAGATGGTGTCGTTTCCCTGCTGAGATCTAGGTAAGCCAGTGACGAAATCCTTGGAAAATTGCTTCCATTTCCATGTTGGGATCTCGGGTTGTTGGAGTAGTCATGATGGCTTCTAGTATTCAACCTTAACTCTGGCACATGTGTAGCATTTACTAACATAGGTCGCTATGTTAGCCTTCATACTAGGCCACCAGTATGTGGTTTTGATATCGTGGTACATCTTATCAAAGCTAGGATGTACCCAGTAATGAGACTTGTGTGCCTCATTCATCACAAGCTCACGTAGATTACCATAAAATGGAACCCAGATACGTCCCGCCAAACAGTAAGCACCATCTTCCTTTAGTTCCAATCGTTTCTCCAATCCCCGCAGGGACTCAGCTTTGAGGTTTTCTCCCTTCAATGCTTCAATCTGAGCGTCACGAATCTGGGTAGGAAGACTAGAGTGAATCGTAAGCTTTAATGCGCATACCCGCTTAGGTTTGGTTTCCTTACGACTGAGGGCATCGGCCACAACGTTGGCCTTGCCGGGATGATACTTGATCGCGCACTCATAATCATTCAGAAGTTCGACCCACCGACGATGTCGCATGTTCAACTCCTTCTGATCAAAGATGTGCCGGAGGCTCCTGTGATCGGTGTAAATGGTGTATTTGGTACCGTACAAGTAATGTCTCCATATCTTGAGTGCAAACACTACTGCTCCCAGCTCCAAATCGTGGGTAGTGTAGTTCTTTTCGTGAACCTTGAGCTGGCGTGATGCGTAAGCAATAACTTTCTCATGTTGCATTAACACACAACCAAGTCCTTGGATTGACGCGTCATAATACACAACAAAATCTTCTGTGCCTTCAGGTAACAAAAGAATGGGGGCGCTACAAAGTTTCTCCTTCAATTATTGAAACGCATATTCCTAAGCATCACCCCATCGGTAGGTGACACCCTTCTGAGTTAATGTAGTGAGAGGCTGCGCAATCTTCAAAAAATCTTTGATAAACCTTCAGTAGTAACCCGCGAAACCCAAGAATTGACGGATTTCAGTTGGAGTACAAGGTGCAGGCTAGTTCTTGATGGAGTCAATCTTGGATGGATCAACGTGAATCCCATCTTCAATGACTACGTGGCCTTGGAAGTGGACTTCACGAAGCCAAAAGTCACACTTCGAAAACTTAGCGTAGAGTTGTTCTTATCGAAGAAGTTCCAGAATAAGTCGCAGATGATGCTCGTGATCCTCCTGACTTTTAGAATAGATCAAGATGTTATCAATGAAAATAATGACGAACTTATCCAAGTATGGTTTACACACTCGGTTCATGAGATCCATGAAAACCGTAGGTGCGTTCGTCAACCCAAAAGGCATAACCAGAAACTCGTAGTCTCCGTAACGAGTCCTGAATGCGTTCTTGGAGATGTCTTCATCTCGGACTCTCAGTTGATGATAGCCCGATCTCAGATCTATCTTAGAATAGAAGCTTGACCCTTGCAACTGGTCGAACAAGTCATCGATACACGTAAGAGGAAAACGATTCTTCATGGTCACCTTGTTGTGTTCACGGTAGTCTATGCACATTCTAAAGGTACCGTCCTTCTTCTTAACAAATAAGACTGGAGCTCCCCAGGGCGAGGAACTAGGACGAATGAAACCTATGTCTAAAAGTTCCTGTAGTTGCGTGGACAACTCATCCAATTCAGACGGAGCTAAACGATATGGTGCTCGAGCTATAGGTGTCGCTCCAGGAGTTAGCTCGATTTGAAACTTGACCTGGCGATGAGGCAGAAGACCAGGTAATTACTCAGGAAACACCTCAGGAAAGTCACGTACGATCGGGATGTCCTTAGTCTTCTTCTCTTTCGATGAAGTATCGGTAACAAGGGCCAGATGGTAGTGTGGCCCTTTCGCAGACACTTCTGGGCCTTGAGGAACGAGATGATGCCCACGACAGCACCACTCTTGTCGTCCTGAATAGTGAGAGGTTCGATGTCAGGATGAGGGATGCGTACAATCTTCTCCTTACATAGTATCTCCACTCGATGTTGGGATAACCGAGAACGATGGGGATAAGATCGATAGAGAAAGTCTGACCGGCTAGAGTGAGATTGGAACCCCTAACAATGTGCGTGGCCTCAAGGTTTTTACTGTTAGCTAGTTCTACAACATGCTTGGTGTTCAGAGGGGTCGGGGTACGCTTAAGCATCTGAGTAACCCTTAAGGACACATAACTAGTATCGGATCCCGAATCAAATAAGACCGAAACAAAATAGTGGTCCAGTAGAAACTTACCCGTCACAACGTTGGGGTCGTTCCTTGCTTCGCCTTGACCAATCACAAACACGCGCCCATTAGCATTGTTGTCGTCGTTGTTGTTCATGTTGTTGTTCCCATTGCCTTAATTATTGTTGTTGTTACGATTCTGGTTCAACTATGGGCAGTTCCTTTTAAAGTGGTCCTCTGCTCCATACTGGAAACACCCCTTGTTGTTACCCTATGGCTGTTGCTGCTGATTCTGTGGAGCTGGTTGTGGTCGGTTCTGATTTGCAGGATACTGACTCCTGTAATCCTTTGCTGTGTGGCCTGGCTTGTTGCACCTTTGACAGTGGCCCTTGTTGCACGGCTCGCTGTGGTGCAAGTTACAGCGATTTCACTTAGGGTGATTTCCCTTGTACCCACCCTGACTTTGATTTCCAGCAGACTGCTGATTAGGGCTCTTGTAGTTATCGGTCCTTCGCTGCTGAGACTGAGGCTGAGTAAAGCTTGAACCCTTGCTAGAATTCCCATCCCGCTTATGCTTGTTGTCACTTGGAGCATCAGAAGTAGTGGCACTAATTCGTTTAGGTAGCATGTTCTGGTCGACTGCCTGATCAGTGAGGCAGTGAGACAGTCGCATGATTTGCTGGATAGTAGGGAGGTTCGCTGTAGTTACCATGCTCTGGATATCTGGTACTAAACCCTTGAGGTAAAGCTCAATATGCTTGTAAGGAGGATTCACCATGTTGGGACATAGAGCAGCTAGTTCGTTTGTGTAGGTCCGTTTTTTCCGGAGGATCCGATACGTAACCTATCCTTGTTTATCAAAAACACTATCACGGGTGCGGAATCCCCGTAAAGGTGCAAACCAAACAAATGTAAAGTGGATAGCACAAACAGATAATCAAAGATTCACTTGGATTAAAAGGACGAGAACATTCACAAACATATACACACAATGCTTGTACAATAAACTCTCACAAGTCTTTCAGCTCTCGTGGAGTCTCACAATAATCTCATAGTCTCATAACTAAAACTGTTAACATCTGTGTTATATATACTGTCCTCACGACGAACCTTCATGTGACGAAGGTATGAGTGGCGAAGGTTAAACTTCGCCACACATTAACTTGACGAAGCTTGAAAGTTCGCCATGTATGACAATGGAGTCTTCGTCACACTGTTTAAACAATCTTCGTCATGTGCTTAATCTTCGTTAGGACACATTGCTTGAACCTTCGTCATGACAAATATATGTTAACAAATGAAAACAAAATAAAAGTTAACAAATTCACGTTCATGCAAATGTAATCTACACACATGACATCATCATGATGTCATCATGACATCATCATGGTGATGTCATGATGATGTGTGGCGGGAACGGTTCGCGGCTCTCCGTGCTTCGCGTTTCGAACTCTGGGACGCACGACAAAGGAATGTCGCGACGTCGGGCTTGAGCCGAACCTAATCGAGTCGAACCGAGTCGAGTTGAACCGAATCGAGTCGCGTCCACATAAAGTGTATCAACAAACTCCCCCTTGGACGCTACTCGTGATGGTTCGTTCTTCACATGTCTTTCATGTCGGAGGATCTTCAAAGGTCTTCACGTGCCACTGTCAGGGAGTGTATCAACAAACTCCCCCTTGAATGATGCTCGTGAATCTTTTGATCTTCAAAACTTTAGATCCTTGTGGTCTTGAAAAGTGGTCAGTTGCAATTTGATCATCTTGATCTTCAGATTGCAATAATGTCGTGTCTTCACTTTATGGCTTGTCATCTGACACGTTCTCTTCATCTTTAGTTGATTCTGATATCGCACCTGCACATACAAGAAAGCTAAACTCGTAATGAGAACAGCCGCTTAGAATATAGACAAATTAAACAAACGACACATATGAGATCAAATCTCAATGAAACACGGACTGACAACAGTTTGAAAGTTTAATAATTGATCAATTTTAACCTTTTAACTTTCAAAACTTGTTAACTTCGACAGTTTATGAAGGTGCAATTGTTTTCTGGCTTACAATCAGGATTTTGGGTAGGATAGACTCGAGTTCCAACATCGGTCAATCAAAAATAAACTAGAAGGAAAAACTTTTTGGCTTTTATAAAGTTTAGATTAAAACACACCTAAAATCATTTTGGAATTTTTATTTTTCAAATGCAAACACGGAAAGCAATAAATAAATATATACAAAGATGCAGAAACGAAAGCAGTAAACAAATATTTACAGACATTCTTTTTGCGATTTTCGAGGGTAAGAGAATCATATCAGTGTATGGTCACGCCAAAACGCTATTGTTGTTAAATTAGTTAAAATTAAGATAAGCATCCTATAACAGTTATCGGTATTGTTGTCCACATAAGCTCAACTTATCAGATGTAATCATGTTTAGGGGATACGTTAAGGTATGATTTATACTTACCAACCGGTGTTCATCCACACACGACACATTCCCGTATCAAGGTATGCACGAGGGTTCATCTTACCGGTGAGTATACCGTTTATCATATGTTTGACCGTATAGAATCACTTATTGAAGAGGAACTTGATTTTCATATGCATGAGGGCACGGGAGCAAGTCCGTGAATAGGTCAGTACTTTCGTACAACAAAGAGACGAACTTGACTCCCGGATAAATGTGATATATTATCACTTGTTTGTTTGGACATGTGATTGTTGATCACTTATTGAGGTCGAATGCAATATGTACACGTATGTATAGTATCATGGAAGATCTAGACTTCGTCTCCGTTATATTTCGGTAAAAGAAACAACCATGATACCCAGATGATAAGACAGCATAAAGACCGAATATCTCAGAACCTCGGCAACCTCTCAAACGAAATTTCGGTACTAAGACCATATACCAATGTGTGGTTCCCACCTGGTCTTCAGTCGATTTAAGATTTATATCACCCTGCACACTTTAAAATGATTGTGTGCTTACCGATACATCTTATATAGAGATGCTTAACATTTTTCATTTTAAGTTCAGTTCGAAGAGGTTTGGAAAGACCACTGATGTACTATCATTTTCTCTTTTTCTCGCCAGGAAACTCATTTTTGTTTTTCTATGTTTTTGGGTTTTGAAATTTTTTCGATGTTTTTGAATTTTCAAATTTGGATTTACTCCCCCTAAAATCAACAAACTAAAAATAATTTTAAAAACACAAAGATATTTACAAAAGGGATTTTCCGATGTCGGTTAACTCATGTTTTACCTCAATGCCGTTTACCAAAATTAATTTAATCAGAAATGATTTATCGAATTTTGGAAAAATGAGTTGGCACGTCGGTAAGCGGTGTGGACCATGAGAACATTGACGAGTTTCATAGTGAAACAATCACGTGTGAGGTGATATTCGAGATCAACGTGTCTGGTCAAAGAGTGCTGTACGAGATGATAATAATTTATAAAGCATCTTAAATATCGACAAGTATAGGAGAAATATGAAATTTAAAACCGTATTCTACAACTGCTTCGTGCATTGCAAGGAATCTGAGTGCTCTCCCAGACTGGATATCCACCCGGTGTGGATTTCAAAGTCGATTTTGTAGCCACTGAGAAATCTCTTCACAGCAACAAGATCATAAACCTTTGGGTCCGGCTGGTCTTCCACATTGCACCAGCGAAGGTCTTTGTCTTTCTCTTGAGAAGTAGTGTGCGGTTGTTCAATCCATGCCAAGGCATCCGCACACCTGGTTGGTTTGTTCAACAAACACATTTTCTTCAATCACACCGCGAATAAGTGTACGCTGCACGTTCATCTTGTTGATTTTGAACATCAGACGTGCTGCAGGTGTGTACATTTTGATTGAATCTACCCCTGGGACACGATCAAAGCCTTGAGCAATCAAACTTTGGTATGATTTTCATTTTGTCAAAGGTTTTCAATTTCTTTCGACAGACAATTTTGTCTTCTTTTCTTTTTCTCTCCATCAAAGGCAACAATTTCTTTGTTGCCGATCTTGTGCATGAACATTCCACTATCAATAATCCGATGACTATCGATAGTTCCTCCTGGAACATCCTGCACACTCACTCAGAGATTAGTTGGAGAGGGGGACCCAAGCCTTCATAGACTTGGGTTGCCCCTGAGAATCAAGAAATGTAATTTCAATCTCTTGAAGGTCCTTAAATTGCATGCCTCCCCCTGAATCCTCATCCATTTTAGGTCTCCAAGCTTGTTTCCGATTACCAGATTGTGTATTATGTACAATTTCTGGTTTTAATGGTTGTGACAAACTAGGTTTCCTTTTAACAGATTTTACTTCAGATTTTATGGCTTTTCTATTTTCTTAACATTTTGACGTCGTTGTTTCGTTTCTTGTTCTTTAATATTACTTTTGTCATTTTTGGGTGAAACACGACGACGTTGTTGGTGACCTTGTTCAGAAGGGGGTCTTTCAACAAAATTTGCTTTTGGAGAGTTTGTGCAGTTTTTGATAATGTGTCCAAACTCCCCACATTTAAAGCATGATCTCCTTTCAACAAAATTAGGAGATTCTGTTCGATGGCCTGACGTTGAAGTTGTAGACCTAGAGGTACTAGCTTCACACCGTTTGTGTGTTGGGTGTAATTGTTATCACTATTACGTTTCAAAATGTTGAACTTTTGAACAAAAACGGTATTTGACTTATTTTCAAAAGTCTCCACTTTATCGGTACCTTTGGAGGCCACAAACTTAACGTCTTTTGCTTTCTTCTTGTAACGAGCTCCTTTTGATTCAACCTTAACCTTGGGCTTTGGAGCTCGTTGTTGTTGTTTACCCTTAAAAGAAACAGATTGTGGCTTTGTCGGTAATGTTTGATTTCCATGTTGTTTCCTAACTTCAGCTTTTAGAATAGGATCACACTGAGTTACTGAAACTCTCGGGATTGCTTTTCCCAAAAACTTTATTGTATTATCTTCAAACACTTTATCAATCAAGGATTGATTGACGTTTTTTATTGGAAAATCTTTGTCTGAATAATTTTACTATCACCGACCAAAGTATACAACACGTTATCACTTTTAACGGTGGACACTGTCTCGGTGATAGGATCTATCTCTTGTTTAGCACCAGTTGATTGCACAGCAGGAGTAGGAGGATCACACAGAATGCGATTCTCAAAAGGTACTTCTAGTCCTTTTCTATCGTCAAGAGATTTATCCTCATCACTCACATCTGATTCATCATCCAAAGAATCATAGTCCTCAACGGTTGGAGGACTTTGATTTGAAGCACATGAAGACTTTTCCTTGCTATCAGATGAGCCCTCCGATGAATTGTCCATTTTGAACCCTAAGCCAGTTGTAACTTCCTCATAATTAAGAGATACAGTTGGCTCAAAACGCGGCATTTCCTCCTCATCGGGATTCTGGTATAGTTGTGTCTCAAAGGAGGCGGACACTGTGACAACTCGTATTTCCGAACCTATCTTTGTACTTTGAAGTAACGTATGTGTACGATATGTGATTTTATGAAAGTGAAAGATTATATGAATGTTATGTTGATACGTGCTTTGTGTAATGTATGTATGTATATATACGGCAGAAACGCACAACACTCACCCACTCGCACAAGCCCATTCGGGCCACACCTTTGCATCCGAGACCAAAGGGCAGCCCAAGCTTGGGTTCGGCCCATTACACTTATGTCGCATAACACATGAGGGGAATGCAGACTCCTCATTCGTTTGCTAAACACAACACACATACAAACCCTAGCTTTCTCTCATCCTCTCTCTCAAACTCAACGGCAAACACTCCCTCACCATCGAAGATCATAGTGCTCGGATCATTCTTTTATTCGGATCATTCTCGTTTACCCCTCTTAACCGGTTAGTGCCTTGTTATTAGTTGATGTTATGTTATGTGATTATACATGTCTCATGTGATGATTTGTAAACTTTAATATTGGTGTCCTTAAAATCGGTTCACATGTGTAAGATGAAATCGAGATGTGTATTAGTAACCGGATGTGTCTGATGATATTAATCGACTATCATGTCTTGTTTTCGGATTAGGTTGCATGATGAATGATGATGTTTATAATCTGTTGTATGTTCATGTAATCGGAATCAAATGATATGAAGTGATAAGTGATTGTTATGCTTGAAACATGATTAGGGTTGCATATTAGATATTGAAATCACTGATTCGAATGATTCGATGATTGCTATTCTTGAGTTGATTACAATTAGGTTGGTATGAATATGCATGATTGCTAAATTGAATATTGTTTGATCCGTTTTGAAACTGCCAAAGTTGTTGCTGATGTTTCGAAGATAATTGGCTGCAAATTAGGAAGTTGTTACGCACCTAGTCTCGACACGGGTTGCGAGTCGAGAACTCACAGTTTCGACTCGAGACCTTGGTTGAGAGTCTTGTTGTGACTCGAGACCTTACTCGAGACCATCCAGTCTCGAGTGATAAATGTATGACCCGAGACCATTAGTTGCGACTCGAGAACATCAAGAATTCGACCCGAGACCGCACTGTCTCGACTCGAGATCCTTAGTCTCGACTCGAGACCACATGATCACATATTCTGTTTGAACTTGCACAGTTACAGGTTTAAGTATTCGGGCTGAATACATGGACTTTATATGTTACTGTTGAACGCGTATGCTGTGTACTGTTGATTGGACTGCTATGAATAATACTTGTATGCAACTTGCTAGTATACGTGTAGAAAATATACGTGCATTACTTGGTTTGAATCTGACTTGTGTGGTAACCATACTAGGACGTGGTTGACCACAATTAGCTCAAGTAACCTTTCTGTGTATCTGCCGAGCAAACCAAGGTGAGTCACACTAGCCAAGGCATGGGATTCCCAGGGGTTGGGAATGGAATTGGATAACTACTCGTACAACCATTACTATTAAACTACTTAATACTATCCTCGGATTGAAGGGCACGTACGTAAAACCTTCGTACAGTTATACTTAATACTGTCATCGGATTGAAGGGCACGTACGTAAAGCCTACGTACACGATCATAAGACCATCACCTCTATCAAAGGAATTCCCTCATTTATCGACTTAATCGCCGAGGCCTATGGCGAGCGGGTCATTAGTTAATAGCGCTATTAGGTTTAACAAACCTCACACCGTGCCAGTCGGACGGGCATGTACTAATGGACTATGGGCAAAGGGTCAATGTTGATAGACATTGACTTAGGGCACCTCTTACATTTTTGTAGCAGTCGATACGTGTGGTCTAGTAACACATGGGAAGCCCCCACTAATCATCGCACACATGCCTTGATTGGCCGCGATACGGATTAATACGATACATACAAAACGAACGTACGATTTATGAAATGAACACTTTAATCAAACAACCAACTGTGAACTCGCTCAACTTTGTTGTTGATTTGTTGCTACATGCCTTGCAGGTCTTTAGGAACTCATGGAGCTTGCACAGGGAGGAACAGTCGTTATGGGACATGGCAGTGTGTGCCATGCTTTAAACATTACCTTATTTCATACTTGTAACTTGCTATGGGTTTTACAATTATGCTTCCGCTTAACACTTAATTATGCTTTGGTTTTGAACACCTTTCATATTGTTTGGTTGAACTATGTTTACTTACATGCGTGTTCAATATGATTGGTGGCTTGATCCTGGTCAGTCACGCCTCCAAGCGGTAATACTCCGCGTGTGGATTTTTGGGGGTGTGACAGACACGACTTATACCCAACGCCTTTAACATTACCCTTTAGTTGTTGAATGTCAATGATGTGATCAAGCATATATCGGGAGTTTGAGTAACTCTCCAATTTGAGCTTGATCGCATCATGCTCGCATTTGGCAATGGCTAGCTCCTTTTTGGTTTCCTCAATGATGTTAATGTAATTGTTAATACCAATTTGTTTATTAAAAACATTTTTGGTCAATTCGGAAACACTTTTCTTTAAGGTCTCAATCACAGATTTAAAATCCTTTTCGTTTCTAGCTAGAGCCATATTTGCCTCTTTGCACTTTGACAGTTCAATAACCAAACTCTGATTGTGACTATGAACCGTTTCAGATTCATGTTTCAATTCAGCACATTCATGTTTCATATCAGCACAAACACTACATATGCTAGGAGTTTCACATTTTACCTGACTTGTAGAAGCTGTAACATTAGCCATAAAGGCAGTCTGAGAAGAGAAAGATCCATCTTCAGTGAGAATCTTCTCTATTTCTTCTGATGTAGCATCAGCTTTCTTGATCAAGTCAGAATTTTGACATTTCATCTCCTTGGCACCATTCGACAAACTATCAGCTTCAGAATCCATTCCCTCCTTGACGTCCGATTCTGAACTGTAATCACTCACACCTGAGCTATCTTCATCAGTGCCACTATATCCTGAACTATCATCTTTTCCTAAAGATTCACCAGCATTGACATTCTTGACAATTTCAGCATAAAACGCAGTTCTTGTTTGATCACCGTTTCCCAACTGTATGGCCGGACCACAATTGACACTTGGATAGAATTGACCCTAGATATAAAACATCATAATTTTCACAAAAACGCAACCAATGATCATTTATGCATAGATATCATCAATTAATTCAACAAATCGCATACTTAACCAAAATTAATCATGCAACAACAAAACCCTAGCATAGCAACTCCATATCACAGCCATGATTCCACAAAATCACACCATGAATCACAATCTAAATCAAGAATACTAACCTTGGAGCGAATAGAAGGGCTAACGAAGAAGAAAGAGGCGAATCAAGAAGCTGAATAGGAGCTAGTTTGCGCAAGGGGGGAGGGGGATCTTCCTGGCTGTCGCACTCTAGGGGGTGTTTAGGGTTTCTGTTTTGATTTTTCTTGTTCCAAAATCCAAGTACGTATATTTAAAACACAAGGGAAGTTGGGCTAATGTGCTACTAGAAACAAGAGGTTGTGGGTTTGGGCTTAATATTTTGAAAAAGGGGGAAAAGGCTGGGGTTGGGCCTATTTGTGGCGTAAAGGGGGGAGGGGGTGGGCTTGGGTTGGATTAACTAAGTGACGGTTTCACAAATTTCACGAAATAATTAATTAAAACGTTTCGCATCGCAAAGTAATATATTACAACGCTTCATTTCAAAAAATAACGTACTCCAATATCTCAGTTTCGGGTTTCGGTTTCACATAATTCGCATTACCCATTACCAAGCACACAATCGTTCAAATAAAATCAATCACCAAATTCAATTCATTTAACGTACATGAAATTACACAGTAAAAACGAAACGTTTAGGAATTTACACGAGTTGTCACAAACATCGCTTCCATAATCACTTCAATCTATCATTTCTGCAAAAACATCTTTAACCAAAAACGTTAGTTTAACCAAAATGTAAAAAATGGCAACCATCGTTTGGTGGAGATACACTCTGGCAACCAGGCGATTCATCTTGCGTTTTGACAATAGAAGGAGGGTGTATGTTAGGACAATCAAAGTAATTTTGAAGATGGAAGAAGAGGTACAGAGTGGTATCCTATCTCTTGGCATCGCTCTGGATAACGAATGCCATGAAACACATATGCTTATCAAAGCATTAATAAGGAAATTTGGACCAATCAAAGCAGATGTAACGTTGGACCTTGTCATGACATCATGGCGTTTTGAAGATAAAACAGACGTGGTGACCGTTATATATGACAGCGCAGAGCAGGAAGACTACTTGCTTGAAAACATCATGAAAAAGGAGGAACTGGGGTTCATGGAAGAATTTCATAACGCCACTTGTTTGAACACATAAATGGAGGCTTCAGAATCTTCAGGAATAAGAAGCCGGTTAAGGTGAAGGTGATGACATGGATGAAGGTCTAGATGAAGACTCCGAGGAAGAAGATGACGCAAGTGATGGATACTTCTCGGATAAAGTACCTTCTGACGAAGAGTTTTAACTTTTTTTTGTTAGTTTTCTTATGTGTAATCTTGTTTTTTTAAGATAATTAAATGATATATTTCTCTATTTATTTGCAAAACGTAAAAAAATACTAAAAAAATAATTGCTTACAAAACGCCAGAAATAACAAAAAATATTTTTCATGCTTAATATTTTCTCCGTTATTGTTTTTTGTCATCTTGGTCTGCATAACGCCATTTAAAAAAACGCCAAACTTGAAAGATGAGACGCCTATCACCCAGAAACTAACTGATAAAAAGCTGAACAAAACAGTAACTGAAAAGACGGTTTCTTTATTACTATCATTTATTATAATAAAAAATCATGCCTAAACTACGCGCCAAAAAACTTTTATAAGAGAGGGGTCTACACATAATGAATTGATCACACCCAGAAAAAACAAATGTCATGTTCTCTAGAAACCACTCACTTTAAAACGCCAAAAAATGTTAGTTAAAATAACCACAAATGACAAAGCTTTCACTGAATGAATTCTTATCTAAGGGCGTTATCTCTATAATCTTTTGATGAATGAGATGGACAAATATTCAAGAAAAAGAGACTGATGACATATGTCATCATGTGAGCTTTGTTCTTGATGATTATATGCATGGCATGAAGGGATCAACAAAGTGTAAAATGCTATTTTGAACTCCATTATTATAAATAGCATTCAAGCAAGTGTTGATCTTTAATGGCATGCCACCAAACAAGAATATCACAACAAAACACAGGATGTCACTAACAAGCTTCATTTAAAAAAGACGGCGTTTATGTAGGAAAGTTGGCATATAGCTAAGGTATTCAATGGTTCAAAACGGCAAAACAAATTCAAGTAGAAGAGGCTGATGACAGTGAAGATTCGGATGAGAAATTAGATTAACATTTTTTTTTCTTCTTCACTTTATATTGTTTTGTTATCAAATTATCTATTGTTTTGTTAACTATTTCTCTACAAATAAAATACATTATTATATAAAACGCCAAAAACTACAAACACCAAAACGTTATTAGCATGAAAACTGTGAGAACGGGTTCTGGCAAAGCACCTTGTCAATGAATTAAATGCCAAAAAAATTGACTAAACGCCATAAAAAACATTTTGTGTTATTGTAATCTTATGAAAATATTAATGACTCGTAGTGAGTTATTACACAATGCCACAAACCGCCAAAAAAATTGACTAGAAAACCCTATAACGCCAAAAAAAAATTATCTATGTGACACAAAAAAAATTAATTCAACGCCAAATATTTAATGAATACAATTAACGCTAAAAAAATCTTAGACGTAGCATAAATTGGGAAAATAAGGGAAGATTGAAAAGACAAAAAAAACCCTCACGCCATAATCGTATCGCGCGCCACGTGTTGGGCCAGGATGCGTTCTCACGGTTCTCACACTTTTAGGCGTTTTCTCCTGATCCCGTACCTATATATAGAGGCCGGTTATCATACAAATACTCTAATCATACATTATGTACGCTTCATCCACAACCATCAGATCATCTCATTTGAACAGCGTGTTTTATCAATTTAAAATGAATAAAAAGAAACCGCCAAGGTTAAAATCGTCAAATGCGAGGTCAAAACCCCTAATAATCAGCACACAATAACTCCCAAAACATACCGTAAAACCCAAAATCAACATTGCATTCTCCTTCTACAAACTTCCCTGCTACTCTCCGTTGCGATTCAAGTTAGATTCATGAGTTTTGAGAAACGAAGCAAAGCAAACAACGGCACACCACAAGCGAAGAAGATGAATCCAGGTGTCGATTGAAATTTGCGATTTTATAGTAGAAATATACATGGACTTTAATGTCAAATGCGATTTTGTTTGTTTATTAAGCTTTTAACTGAAACATATAGTTTTATAAAATTAAATATTGGTCACAACTACAATTTTGCTAGGGTTTATGACTGGTATGTTTATTTTTAGGTTTGGCATGATTATGCAGTTTTCATAATTATACATGATATATATGTGCGATATCATATAAGGTTTTGTGAGGGTTTTGTATGACAAATGCGATTTCATAAGATAAAATACTGTTTGTTGAAGGTTTTGGTAATGCTTAACTAACACATGCGAATTGATCCTTAAGGCATGCGAATTATAAAGATTGACTAGTTTTGGTAATATATTAGTGTTTTTAATTTCGCATTTGTTTTTTAAATTTCGCAAATTTTACAATGAATTATTAAAATTTGCGAATTGATAACTAATTCATGCGATTTTATCACTTATTGATTTAATGTACATGATTAACTGATAAATGCGATTTTGGGAAATTTTTTGACTATAGCATGCGATTTTGTAGAAATAGATTCTGATGATGACTTTGAAGGGCCAATATCAAGACTGATAAAAGTTAACAAGAATAGAAAGAGAAGGATAGTTGTAGAAAGTTCTGAAGAGGATGACTTTGTTAAGCCACTCCCAAAAAAGAAAAAAAGATGAGAGGAAATCAAAGATACACACAAAAAAACATTCAAAAAAGGTGGAACAACCTAAAACAGAACATAGGGAATTCTTCAAATACAGCAATGAAGCAATACTGCTGAGATGCCAACCTAACTCATACATGGATACTGTGAAGAGATTTTCAAAAAAACAGGTTGAAGATATAAAGAATATGGGATTTGGTGCTATTCTAGATATCAATATCAACCATATTTCGACACGATTGGCATATTGGCTAGCCAGAAACTTTGACGAGAATTTCGATAAGCTAAACTTGGGAAAACACCAAATAAAAATAACATCAGACACAGTTTTTGAGGTATTTGGAATACCAAAGGGCCTAAAGAAGGTTGAGATAATAACCGATAAGAGAAAAGTTAAAAAGCAAGAGAAAATTGAAAAGGGTAAAGAACCGGGAAATGCTGTCAGGGATCCGCCAGTGGGGGGAAAATAGGAGAATTACCCATGGATTGATTGCAGATACAATGGAAAATCAAAGAGACGGAGGAAGCCTGTTTAAATTAAACTTCCTGGTATACTGGATGACCTTCTTTGCGGAGATTACGAAGGCAACACTTGCAAATGATAGATGTTTGCTTGGTGTAGAAAATGTTGAGGAAATACAGAATCTAGATTGGTGCTCATTTCTACTCGACACCTTACGTCATACACGAGCAGGCTGGAAGAACTACAAAATACAGTTCGTGGGACCTGTTGCCTTTCTTACGGTATACATTACTACATTTAATAACATATTTAAAATACTAGTTTGTTTTGTTATATAATTAAATGATCTTGCGATTTATACAGCTTCTATACATGCATGAGTACAACAAGAAGCTTAACCTATTTGAGAAAGCTGTGGAAATACCGGTTATTCGTTATATCACATCTTCGGAGATTGATATAGTCGAAGATCATATTTCGGATAACGGACCTCAATGGATATCAAGTGAGAGTGAAGAAGATGAAGAAAATGAAGAAGAAAATGATGAAGAAAATGAAGAAGGAAATGAAGAAGAAGAGGGTCCTTCAACCGAGGATTATACACTACAACCACCGGTTGACACCACAATAAGTTATAAAAGAAGGACTGCACGTGCAGTACAAAACAAAGAAACCGGGGAAGAGCCAAAAGATAACGAGAACATTGATGATTTCATGGATTTCAATTTTGAAATCCGTGAAATGTCTCAGTTGAACCTTGAGATGGGAGTTGGAACACAAACACAGAAAATGATGGATTGTTGCAACACTCCTGTTCAACTTTCACCATCCGTATTCTATGACACAGCCCAGGAACGAGAACTAGAGGCTTCGAGAACCCACAAAAAGGTAAGCACAAAAAAATATTAATTCCACTTAATCCATTTATATTTAACATTTCAATTAATAGTATCTTAACTCGAAAAATATTACAGAACTTGTTGAAAAAAATGAAAGCAAATGTCAAAAAGTACATTAAAATGGTTCAACATGTTCAAGGGATGATGCAGGCCCAAGTGTGGAGGAAAGAGCTATTTTGTATTTGGAGGCCCAAGACCGCGTATCAAAAAATGGCTCTAACTTGGGCTACGACGGCCCGTTTTGGGTGTGCGACCAGGCGAAACGAACGTGAGAACGAGCTCCATCTTGCTGCAAACAGCCAATGGCGGTTTGGGTCATCGTCCGGGCAAAAAAACGCTTATTTCTATTACTTATTTGCATTTTTATGTTTTTTTTTATCTATTTTGGGCATTTTGTTTTAGGCCGTGTGTTTCGCCCGTTATCTTTTTTAGGCCCATTTCGAATTTCGGTTTCTATTTATATGTCCCTCTAGTGATATGAATGATCATAATTGAATTTTGAAACTATTGATTTTTCACTTCAAATTCCGTGCCTTTTGGGTGGAATCTTGGGGGTTGGGGAAGAACACACGGGTATTCTTAGCATCAACGTGTTTGATCTTCGTTTCCGTATCACGCGCTACATCAGTTGGTATCAGAGCTGAATTCTTAGCTCAAAATGCTTCCGAGGAGAAACAACAACAGGCCTCTCGATGAAGTTTATGAACAGGAGTTGGAGCAGCGACTTATGGCGAGAATGGATCAACGGCTGGATCAGGTGGTCGATCAGTTGACTGACCGGATGGCCGACTTGGTCAATCGTAGAAGGCAGAGACCCAATGACGGGTATGGTTCTGATTTTAGTAACGCATTTGGTGATGGTTCGACTTCCGAAGACGAACAGGATGGGCGACCAAGGGGTGAACGTGGAGGGGGTAACAAGCGTTGGGATTCTGGGATAAGGATTGATATTCCAGAATTTGATGGGTCTAGTTTGAATCCGGAGGGGTTCATCGATTGGTTGGCTACCGTGGAGGAGGTGTTCGAATACAAGGAGGTGCCTGAAAATAAGCGGGTGGCCTTGATCGCTACCAGGTTGCGTGGTAGGGCCTCTGCGTGGTGGCAACAATTGAAGTTAACAAGGAACAGGCTTGGAAAGTCAAGGATCGTGACATGGACCAAGATGAAGAAGTGCTTGCGGTCCAACTTTTTGCCTCATAACTTTCAAAGGTTGATGTACCAGCGTCTGCAGAATTTAAAACAGGGGCCTAAATCGGTTGTGATTATACCACAGAGTTTTACCAGTTGATTGCGAGGAATGATATTCAAGAACCGGAGGAACAACTTGTTTCTCGGTATATTGGGGGTCTGAGGGTTCAAATCATGGAGTCTGTGAACCTCTTTGATCCGTTAACCATTCCAGAGGCACATCAACGGGCGTTGGCCTTTGAGAAGCAAAACCGTCGGGTGGGCGGTTCATTTACCCCTGCTGTAGGAAACATTGGGCCAGGCAGTGGGGCACCTCGTGGCGGGCCTAGTCAGCAGAAGCCGGGGGGTAGCAATACAGGGCCTACTTCTAAGGGGGCTTGCAGTAGTGGTCCGAGATGTTTCAGTTGTGGTGAAACAGGCCATCGTCAAGATGAGTGCAAAAAGGCTGGTAAAAGACACTTGTTTGTTGAGTATGAGGATGACCAGTATGAGGAGTATGAGAATAACCCAGTGTACGATGAAGAAACTGAATATGAAGAGGAGGTTGTGACCGGTGATGTGGGGGTGAACTTGGTGGTCAGACGCTCTTGCTATACACCGAAGGCTGATGGGGATGACTG